>JAPMOQ010018722.1:192751-204805 GCA_026543055.1 Argiope trifasciata
AACTAAACAAAGATCATTTCAGTAAAACAATGAAACGTTCTAAAACACATTTGTTGTTCTTTGTAAGTAAAGACTAAATAAAGATTGTTTCATTAAAATAATGAAACGTCCTAAAATACATTTATTGTTCTTTGTAAATAATAACTAAATAAAGATCGTTTCATTAAAAGAATGAAACGTTCTAAAATACATTTGTTGTTCTTTGTAAATAATAACTAAATAAGGATCGTTTGATTAAAACAATGAAAGGTTCTAAAATATCTTTAAAATTTAACTAAAATCAGAGAAAAATTTTAAGCAAAAATTAAATTGGCATCATTAAAGTTTATAATTCTTTAAATTTCAGATGAAGCAAAACACATTTTTATGTTTATTATGATAAAATATCGAAATTAATCTTAGTTTCTAATTAATTCGAATTTTAAGTGAGTCAATCTCCCACCTCCAATGTACATTAAATTGCATTAAATAGAAGAATGATTAACGCTATCTTCTAACCACGTTTTGCGTTATTTTAATTTTCTCGAATATCATCTCGTATGTCTCAATTCTTGTAAAATAAAGAAAATTTATTTTTCAAAATCATTAGAATCCCCCTGAAAACGAATCAAAAATTTTCTACAAGAGTTGTTTAACGATGAGCTCACGAGCAAAAAGGATGTAATCCTTTTGAAATTAATCTTTTGTTTAAATTATCTTCTGTTGTTTTAATCATTGGCGTTATTCATAAGTAAATTATTTGTATTATTTCACTGAATCTTTGTTGCAAGTTGATAATTTTTTACTGTGTTATACTGGAAATTATAATATTATTTCTATTATAATTTCTATGAAAGTCTGTGGAAATTATAATAGAAATAATAATTAGTTGCTATTATACAGGTGGTTGTTTTGATTTTGAGGACAATTCAGCAAACTTAATGATTTCTCATCAAAGTTGTTGGCTAAAGAAAGCTTCAAACACTTATCATGGTAATCTATGAAGTTTTTAGTATAATTATAATCAAGTATGGTAATCTAGGAAGTTTTAATTTCAGTTTTAATCAAGTATGGTAATCTATAAAATTTTTAGTACCATTGTAATCAGATATGGTAATCGATACAATTGATATTCATGTATGTATAACAAAGAAAATTCATTATTCTGGATATAATATCATGATTTTGAAATTTTAATGCCTTATTCAATTTTTATTTCAGCTACACACTTTAGGCTATAGTTACACACTTTATTTGTATAAAGAAGTTTTAACAATTTACCATCTATTAAATCTCTATAAATATTAAGATTACCCACATTTAATGACCATTTTGTTTTCCAAGATTAACAGTTTCTAAAAATTTTGATTAAATATTTTATGTAACATGATTTTAAAAACTTCCTCAGAAAGATATTTTTTTTATTTCAAATTTTGTTAGACATATAACTCACATTATTTTAGACGCCTTACACATTTATGTTAATGGAGTTAATTCCTAATCTTCCATCTGAATCGTTATACCTATAGTTTTATTAGAGCAAGAACTTTCGGTGTTTAAAAATGAGAACGCTTTAAGAAATGTTCATCATTCTTTTGATTTTCAAATTTAAATATAATTTTAAGCAAAATAAATTCAAACATATTACTAAAAACCACATATTACACTGAAACTGTACAGTAATAACGATACTGAACAACAACGAACTGCATCAATAGGAAAAAATAAGCCAAATATAACTTTGATCATCAACTATAGAAATAAAGTATTCATGAAATTTTAGTCGCAACTCTGAAAAAGATTTCAATTTCACTTTTATAATAAATTATTGAATTTTTGAATAAGTTCGTAGCGTTTTTACATTTACGTTGTTTTCCAACTTTTTTTTTTTTTTTTTTTTTTGCTCTTTGACAAAGTGATCTACAAAACCATGCTAATCGTCTATTTGAGTAATTTAATTTTTAATTACTTTTGAGACTTAGAAATGGAATATCCCGGAGATAAAAATCAACATTTGCGACTCCTTCTTTTCTTCGCTTTTCATCCAAGCCAAAAAGCTGCTGAAGTAGCACGGGACATTTGCAACGAATACAGAGAAGGTGTCATAAGCAAGTCTGCAGCATGGGAATGGTCATCCATCCAAAGAAGACCATGATCTATATTTGGGGGGAGGGGGTACTGAGAGGGCATAGAGTACTGGGAAATGCTGGAAAGGAATGTCACGGTCAGCAAGCGGCTCTACATAGCCCAGCTACACAGCATGAAAGAGGCTATGCGACTCAAAAGACCCCATCGACAAGGCTAAACCATACTCCTTCACGACAACACCAGGCCCCATGTGGCGCAAAACCTCAAAGCCGCACTCCAAGAGCTGGAATTGGAAGTCCTTCAGCATTCCCCGTATTTTCCGGATCTTGCGCCGTCGGATTACCCTCATTTCCGCTCCCTATCGAACTATATGAGGTGCGTTACCTTTGACAATAAAGAGGGCCTTCAAAACCAGACCGGGCGATTTTTGGCGGAACGGCATCGACAAATAGGTCGAGAGGTAGGGATGAGGTCGTAAACAACAGCGGATAATACATAATTGATTAATCGATTGTTATTACTAATGATTTTCTTTAATAAAAAGTCTTTGATAAAAAAGCTAAGAACATCTTCCCCAACCCAATAGTAAATATTTGAAATATTAACATGAAATTTTCAGTAAAATACATTTATGACATATTTTTTGGATTTAAAATTGTAAAAACTGTGCATTAAAATGATGTCATTTAAAAAAAACATTTTAAATTTTAAGATAATGTAAAGAGTATTTTTCTGTTATAATATTTTCAGAAGTTATTTTAATTTATTTACATTGTTAATGCATGATTTTAATTTATTACATTGTTAATACATTACATATTTTTTAATTTATTTACATTGTAATTAAAATTTCAAAAAAATAATCAATCCTAGATAGACATTTTCTTTTTCCAAAACACATAAAAGCTACGTTTGGTGGTTCTAAATGTAATGATCAGATATCAGAGCAACAACATCAACAATTCTTCTTTATTGGTAGTAAAGATTTAAAATTAAAGCCACATTTAACACAATAACATAAGACCATCAAAAACATTTCCCAATAATATTTTTTAAGGTATCCGACAACGTCCAAATTGAAATTTTTTTTAAATTAGAATTTTAAAAAGCCATTAAAAATATGGTTTTTAGATAATTGTCAATTATAATACAAAATACGAAAAATACGAAAAAATGTTTGAAAATATAATTTTTTAGAAATTGGAAAATTTGTAATAAATTTTAATGAAATTTAACTAAAACGGTTAACACTCTACACGAAAATGATATGCTGAAATTCAATTTTTTTCTTTGCATACAAGTTATAGAATATAAAGATGAATGAAATGGACCAAAATCCAAGAAAGAATTTCAGATTCAAAGAAGTGATGGATAAAAATATACGTATACATGTGTGATTTTTTAATAAATTCACAACTTAATTTTTTTTAAACACATATGAATGGAAAAGTATTTCACCAACAATAAAACTTTTGGTTCATTTCATAGCTTATATTATTTAAAACACACGCTGCAAATTTTACGTAAATTCCTCATATAGTTTTTTAGATATCGTGATAACAGTGCAGAATTTCTATGAAAATTAAAGTTTTGAGAGAATTGATGTTAAATACAAATTTTAGTTGAAAAAAATATATGACCCTGCATGATAGGCCAGGCATTCCTTTTTAAGAAAAAAAAACTGTTTTGGAAAGAAAAAAATCTGAACTACAAGAAAAAAGAATTTTTTAAGAAAAACTTGCCAATATGGTTGATAACCATTGTTTTTAACGTAGTCGGATACCTTAAGTTGTGACTATTTGTTCGGAATAACTTAATCCTTTGTCTGCACTATATTCCCTTCTCGTAGATTTTTTTGTTTCATTCACTACTCGTAGATTTTCCTTTACCCACTCATTGACGTTACAAACGATGTCATTTGTTCTGCTATGTTGTTACGATTACTTTGTCCTCAATTTCTATTTGTTATTGGAAGTTTCTGTTATTGGCAATGTTAACCACCCATCGATCGCGAGTGCTGTAGATGTAACTTCTCTTGATACCGTTTATATGTTTTAATTTCGAATGTCTCGGGAGAAACGATTATAAAAGGAGAAATGAATGTCTCCGGAAAAGCATTCTTATTTTGAGATAAAAGTCAGAATGATTTACTTTCAATTCTTCTTACACATTCCAGTCTGCGAAATAATTATTTTTTTATGTTCTAGTGTACAAAGAAAATGTATTCTTAATATTCCGCATAAGAATTCTAATTTAACCTTATATTTTTAAAAACAGAGTTCCATAAAAATGATTTTCAAATTACATTGTTCTTTCTGTCTGCAAAATAGCATTCTCATTTTCAGACAAAAGTTAGAATGCTTTACTTTTCAATTCTTCAAACACATTCCAGTCTACGAAATAATTATTTTGAAGTTCGAGAGTACAAAAAAAAAGTATTCTTACTATTAAAAATTCTACTTGGAAATTTAATGAAACCTTATATTTTTAAAAACTGACTTCCATAAAAAATTATTTTGAAATTACATTGTTCTTTCTGTCTGCAAAATCACATTCTTATTTTGTGATAAAAGTCAGGATGATTTACTTTTCAATTCTTCTTGAACATTCCAGTCTACGGAATAATTATTTTTATGTTCTAGTGTACAAAAGAAACGTATTCTAACTATTAAGAACTCTACATAAGAACTCTTATGAAATCTTATATTTTTAAAAACTGAGTTCTGTAGAAAATGATTTTGAAATTACATTGTTCTTTCTGTCTGCAAAATAGCATTCTTATTTTGAGATAAAATTCCGAATAATTTACTTTTCAATTCTTCTTACACATTCCAGTCTACGAAATAATTATTTTTATGTTCTAGTGTACAAAGAAAATGTATTCTATTAAAAATACTACATAAGAATTCTAAGGAAACCTTATGTTTTTAATAACTGAGTTCCATAAAAAACGATTTTGAAATTACATTGTTCTTTCTGTCTGCAAAAACAAAGCAAAAAATTAAGAAAATAAATAAATAAAAGCTACGCCAATGGAATGGTGTCTGTCCAAAAATGCTCGTAAGGATGGAACTCCATTACAATTGGCACTGGAATCAAAATTGAAATTTTAACCCATCACAATCTCCTATTGAAAAGACTTTCATTAAAAAGATGGAAATAAAGTTGGTTTAAATCGTGTTTTTTAAATAAATTGTTAATTATGAAATTTAATGAATAAGGAATAACACTGAAATGGTTTGGAACAAACATGAATTACTGGATTAAAATAACTGGCTGAAATATGGAATAAATATATATGAAAATTTGTTTACAATTAGGCAAAATTCATGCGAAAAAAATCTGAACCACCATGTGTAAATGAAGAATATAAATTTAAAATATAACAAACTTGAAGAGCTACTTGAACTTGAATAAATATAAATTTATCTTCAATTTGTGTAAAGATAAAATAAATTTGCTGAAAAAATTGGGGAAATTTATGTAAAGGAAATTTAAAATGTTATGACCTTATATTGTCAGGTATATGCAAAGAATAACAAGTCACAAATAACACCATATTAAGTTTATTCACTTAAAAAGCTAGTAACAGCCACTAAGCATTTGTGATCACTTTAGTCTAGCGGGTATATTACGCAGCTACAAATCTTAAGGTCATGAGTTTGATCCTTGGCGAAATTCAACCTTCCTATTGGCGCAACTTCACAATAAAAACTTCCATAGCTTTAAGCAACTCGCAAAGAAGCAGGCGAAGAGCTAATTTCTGTGCTTGTGGAACTCAGAATTTATACCTTTATAGAAAAGACAAGAGTTATGTAGAAGTTCATAGAAAGTTCTAGAAGATTCTAAAACATTAGCAAATGTATCATAAGAAATTTAAATTAAACCGCTAAATTAATGCAACTTGGCTGAGATCCACTTTGCACTCAAGCACATTAACTTTGAAATGCATTGACTATGTCCCAATTTTCATTTTGCTACAATATCAATAGAACACTACGCATAATTAGTTTTAAATGATTATAATTCAAGAATTACAGAATGGGTGAAAACAATTATTTCAAATGTGAAATTATGTGAAAATAAAAAGATGCGAATTCGTGTTACTTAGCTCTAGTTTTAAAATGAAATAGATGAGAGAATTTAGAAAAATTAGTTTAAAGTAATGATAATTAAGCAAAGCATTCGCCTAGTTTACGTAGTTCTTTAATTAAAGTTTCAAGAACAAGAATTACAGAATGGGTGAAAACAACCACTTTAAATGAGAAATTGCGTGAAAATAAAAAGATGCAAATTCGTGTTACTTTGGTCTAGTTTTAAAATAAAATAAATAAAAACTGCGGATAAATTAGTGTAAAGTGATGATGATTAAGAAAAACATTCGTCTAGCTAGCATGTTTCTTTAATTAAAGTTTCAAGATCAAGAATTAAAAAAATGGTGAAAACAATCACTTTAAATGTGAAATTATGTGAATATAAAAAGATGCAAATGCTTTGCACTTAGGCCTAATTTTAAAATAAAATAGAAGAGCTCTGCGGATAAATTAGTTTAAAGTGATGATAATTAAGAAAAACATTCGTCTAGCTGTCGTATTTCTTTAATTAAAGTTTCAATATGAAGAATTACAGAATGGGTGAAAACAACCCTTTTAAATGAGAAATTATGTGAAAATAAAATGATTCAAATTCATGTTACTTAGCTCTAGTTTTAAAATAAAATAGATTAGAGAATATAGAATTGACGTAAATACAAGTCGCTATCAGAATATTAAAAAAAATTCCATCACGAAAATAATTGACGTCAAAGAAACTAATTTTATTTTCAAGCTATGTTTAAAAACAGCGATATTAAAAAGAGAAAAGTTCAGAACATTTTCATTGAATTTCTTCGCCATGCAATACCGAAAACGAAACTTTTTCGATCGCAACAAATCCATCAAAAAAGAAAGTTTAACTCGGTTCTTTGTCTTTAAGGAAATTCAAGTAATATTCAATCTCTAAAAGGACAAAAATAAATCCTCAATAATCGAATTTTGAAACTAAAAACCGCGGTTTAACTTAATATAATGTGCCCTGGACCATGAAAATGGCAAAGGGAATAGAATAAAAACTTCAAGCTGCCACTGCCACTTGAGATCGTGAAAAAGAATGGTTAAAAAGTTTCTGAAGAACTGTTCAGAGTTATTACTTTTTTAATATTTGAAATAAGATGACTTCTTGAAATAGAGAATGGATTATTGGATTTCTGCAAAATTAGAAATATTTTAATTAAAGATTTTATTTTTTTTATTTTAGTTTTTTATCGAATGTATGAGTAACAAGAAAAAGAAATAAGGTTCAGGATTTCATTAATTTTCAGCATTGTTTCGAGGAATCGAGTAAAAATTAAAGAAAATTATTAGAAACTTAGTCTTCAGAAATTATAAAGAATGTAATCAATAATGATTCTATGATTTTCTTATTTTTTATCATGTAAGATCATTATATTGTTTTGGTTTGAGGGTTTTGAATCTTCAAAATGTGTTGGCAACAAATTTGCGATTTATCAATTTCCAGACATCCATATTTGGCTTTTAGGTTTAGAAGCAAGTAAAAGAGAATTATTATGTGTACTATTGAATAATTACAATAATTTATGTAATATTTCACGAATTATTCAACAGAAATCACTTAGATTCATCATAAAATTCAAGTTTTAGTTATTTTTTTAAACAGATTTAAATGATGCGAATAATATTTTATTTAATTTCAGTCTATAAACATAATTAAAAAATTATCAATTCTAAATTTTATACATCTTTTAGTTATAACGAATCATATTCTACGAAATATTTTTGTCACTTCAACTTTCAAACAAATAAATGAAGGTTTCTGTTCTCTGCTATTAAATTTGATCATTTTATGAAGTTTTGAATAAAAATGTTTGGAATATTCAATATTTGCATTCTTAGGCCAGTCAGTCTTGAGAATTCCGGACGTTGATTAGGATATCGTCTTTGGAATAGTTCATGGAAAGTGCTTCAAAATTACCCGTTTTTATTGAATAGTGATCTTCAAATATTCATAAATCAGTCAGTCTTAGAGACTGAGTTGATTGAAGTTTATCTCTTTTTATTTAAAAACTAAACATTCTTCCTTTTTTAAAGCATTTATAGACTCATGTTACATACTATGTAGTTATTTACTTCATTTCAACCCTTTTTATAGATTCATTTCTATTATTAAAGTTTTAGAGATTAGCCTTTGAACCTTCATTTGAAAAAATATGTATAGTAAACCATGTTTTGTCTTAAATAAAGCTTATTTATTTAATTAGTAATGTTGTAAAAATCACACAATTTTTTTTCTTCTTATTTTCTTTTTAGAAAAAACATTTCATATTATGGATAATACCCGAAATTTCTAGAATTTTCCAGATCTGTCCATTTCGAACTTAGGTAAGTGCATAATGCACCTGATTGATCGAGAAGCCTTGTCTCCTGGGAGCTATAAAAGACTAACAATCTGAAGCTGAAGAGGTGGCAGTTGACAAAAAAGACTTCACCTGAGAGTTCTTGAATTGGTAGTTCCGAGCTGAGGAAGAGAATCGTCAACTTAGTCGCAGGTAATAGTGGTAGTCCTAGCGAGTGCTCCTGAATTGTACAGTCGTGAGCGGTGGAGTCCTGGCGAGTGGTCAATGTGTACTGAGTAGCCATCAATCGTGAAATCATGGCTAAAAGTCGTTAATTGAGATCTAATTTCATCGTCGTCTTGGATAGGAGTCGCCAAGAGAATACTGAAGTAACGGCGGAGAGTTGAATCGCTGTGCATCGCACCCTGTAGTGTGAAGTAGTGAGTCGGCAGTTAAAGCAAGGAAAAACAGAGGAATAGTTCAGCTGTGTTGGAGAGACCGTAGAGCAAAGCTCCGAGGATCACCTCTCCTGTTGAATCCTTTCTGGCCGCTTTGTGTGCTGTGGACGTGGTCACTAAAGAATTTCTGCGTGTGGACTACTGTTGTTATTGTGGGCTACTGTCTGCAGTAGAGAACTGCTGGTGTGCTGTCCTGTGTGTCTTCACTGTATATATTTTTCGACTTTGTGCTGTCCTGTCTTCATGTAAATAAACGTCTTCATTATTTTTCTACTGAGAGTGCTGATTGTTTTTCCACACCATGCACCCATTACACTTAAGCGAAACTGATGGATTAGAAATTTTGTAGCAATGTGTTATACTTGTTAATTAGTACTAATAAGAATAGTGGTTCTAAAAATTTTCATCCGTAATCTAACAAGTATGTTAATAATACTTACTAAGATACTTGTTAGAAACATAACAAGTATACTACTGATATACTTGTTAATTAGTACTAGCAAGTATGTTACGAGTTTTAACAATTTTCATTAGTAATATAACAAGTATGTTATTAGCCCTTATAACAATCTTGTAAGTACTAATAAGTCAGTTAGTAGTTCTAAAACTTTTTGTTGACAATCTTACAAGTAAGTTAGTAACACTTACTAACATACATTGCTAGTTACATATCAAGTATGTTTCTAACATACTTGTTAGTTATTACTAACATATTTGGTAGTTAGTGCTATCAAGTATGTTAATAGTTCGAACAACTTTTATTAGTAATATAATAAGTAGTAACGCTTATTTACATACTTGTTAGTAACATATATGCTACTGACAAAGTTGCTACTTAGTGTGAACAAGTATGTTGTAGTTGTAACAATTTTCGAGTTCAGATAAGTAAATAACAATAACTAACATACTTGTTAATGCTAAAAAGTATGTAAGCAGCTCTTACATATTACATTAGTGTTCTTACAAGAACAATCGTATCCTACATCCAGATTAACAACCAACCCGTCTAGGCAAGCACAGCTGTTGTGCAGGCAGATTTGCCTCAGACACTAACATAATTAATTTAGACTCCATCTCACATCAGAACTAGCCAACTCCATGATATCGAAAAAACAGGTTTTATTAAAACAAACATAAACATTTATAGCCAGAACCAAACTGCCTTTTTCTTTTATTCTTTTCGAATTTAGAGTTCGTTTTCACAAAAATTGTTCAAAAAAGAACAACCAGGCGATGACAGCAGAAAATGATTCATTCTTTCAGAACAAATAGTTCTTATAGCTGCTTAAAGAATACCGCGGTAGCCCGCTTGGTAGAGCGTCAGTCTTCGAAACGAAAGTTCACGGGTTCTGTCCTCGTCTCGGCCAAAGACCGCCGTGTTGGCTAATGGCAGTTGGGGCACGTTAAATAGGTCGTGACTGCAAAGTCCTCCAAGTTCCCATAACAAGACGATACCTCTAGGGGTACTGAATCAGGGATGAGTCGGTCTCTGATTTGGATTCTCTAAATTCTGACTTGCCGATGGATGGATGAATGAGTTCGACCGCCCTCTAAAAACGGTTGGTGTCGCGTATTCGAGCAAAGTTGTACTTAGCGGTGCTCGTTAACAACGAAAGGCGCACACCTCTGCCATCAATCGAAAGAGCTCCGCCCCTTCGTGCTTGGTATGACCAAGTGGCATTAGAACCACCATAACCACTTCTCCGAATTCTGATTGAAGACAAATTATTTACAAAAAAAATTACAATACTACTTAGCAAATTGAATATACATGAAATAATCAAAACTTTAAAAGAAACAAAAGTTGGTGTTGCCACAATTTTTTAAAATATAAAATTACAATAACAAATAACGGAACAAAAATCGTTTGGAGGTGGAAAGTAGCCACACAGTTATTTAAAATCTCTTGAATAATAAAATAAAAAAGGGGGAAATAAAAATTCTTAAAACAAAGCTCTTGAAAAAAAAATCCTAAATTTGATCTTATAAATAAATCTAATACTTTTTATCACTATGCCAAGTTTACAGTTAGTAGGATGTAATCGTTGAAAAATAAATGATCATGTCAGCGTTTCTTAACGGTTCGTATTCCAAAGAGAGCATCCTTTGTTAGCTGCAAGATTAAATTATGTTATGACTACAACCTGACAGATTTATTGCTGCTAAACAACGCGCCAAGAAGAAACATTAATTTAATCTGTCAGGAAAGAATAATGGTCACTTTAAGCTACTTATAGAGGATAGTTAGTATCGAAGTAAGTTCAAAATTAGATGTCAAAATCTGAAGTAATTTCTAAGCTGTTAAGCCTTTTTTTTTTCCCCTGAAATAGCAAACAAGTATCCTTCTAAAATAGTGGTAAATTGTTGAAATTAAGGTATCCGACTACGTTGAAAACACTGGTAACTTGCCTCATTGGCGAATATTTTTTTAATAAGGTATCCGACTGCGTTGAAAACACTGGTAATTTGCCACATTGGCGAATTGTTTTTTAATTCTTATTTCTTGAAATTTAGACTTTCCTCTCTCCAAAACAATTTATCTTTTCTAGGGAAAGGAAGGCCTGACCCAACATCTAGTGTCACCTATTTTTCAGCTAAAATTTGTCTTTCAATTTTCTCAAAACTTTATGTACATAAAAATTCTCCACAGTAAACATGATAGCTCAGAAACTAATAGAAATATATACATAAAAATTTCAGAGAGGGGTTCAAATAATGTGGACATTGAAAGGAACGAAATATTTTATTGTGAGTGAAATACTTTTTCATTTATAAGTGTTTTTATAAAAATTAAGCTGTGAATTTATGGAAAAAATTGCATACATACGAATCTTTTTACACATAACTTCTTTGTATCTAAAGATTTTTCTTAGATTTTGGTTCATTTCATTCATCATTACGTTACACAACTTGTGTGCAAAGTAAAACAGGATTTCTGCATTAGAATTTTGTGTAGAATGTTAACCTCTTCGGTTAAATTTCATTAAAATTTAACGCAAATTTTCCTATTTCTTAAAATATATAATATTTTTAAATAATATTGCTGTATTTACAATATTTTGTATTATAATCTATACTTATAATAAAGCTCAGTGTGTGTGTGTGTGTGTGTGTGTGTGTGTGTGTGTGTGTGTGTGT
>JAPMOQ010018736.1:0-10376 GCA_026543055.1 Argiope trifasciata
TTTTAAACTTTTAGTAGAAAACACTTGACGTTAATACAGTTTTTTTTTCTCAAATATGAATTCATTAATTAAATTTAATTAATTTTTAATACTTTAAATAGAGTTTGAGCGGTTTGTAATGAAAATTGAAATCAACAGGCAGTGACTCAATCGCTAAAATGCAAGAATTTTAGTATTTTTCAAGTAAAGGTGATGAATGCGAGCTCCATTCTTACGGAAGTCAATCATATTTTTATGCTATCTATTTTAGATACTGATAAATTTTTTATACTGATACATTTTTATCAGTATAAATCAGTATAATTTTTATCTATTTATATATATAATTTCAATGCCTATTCCAAAAATAATTTTGTGAAGTTCTTTCCGAAAATGTTTTTATTTTTATTAAGGACTTTTAACATTTTTTATATTAGTATTTTACAAGAAGTAACTTAAAATTATTATTTATTGTTTTTCATTATCTCATAAATACATACATTTCTCACCTGAACCTTTTCACGGATTTAAAATACGAAGAGAAATTTTTAAGGGCAGAACGAAGTAATAATCAGATGGAGCGAGATCTGAAGAGTGTGCAGGATGTGGTAAAACATCCCGATCAAACTGTAAAACCTTCTTTCTTACGACTAATGCAATATGTGGGTTCGTGTTATCATGATGAAAAACAACGCATCGTCGGTTCACTAATTCTGGCCGGTGTTGTTGTTGTCATTGGCAGCTTTTATTTGATTTCGTAGAATTTATTGCTTCACTTTGAGAAAGCATCTTGTAGAAAATTATGCCTTTCCAATCACACTAAATGAACAAAAGAACTTTATTGTTTTGTCTCGGCTTTGCGATTATTGGTCTTTTGCCAAGTGCTTTTTCAATGCACATTTTCATATGAAATCCAAGTTTCACCTAAACTGATAACCGTTTTTAACAAAGAAAAAAAACTTATGGGACTCTTATTACAATTCTTTATACAAGCATTATCTTTTTTCCCCTAAAATTGTCTTTCTCCTTTTTCTTAAGATGAGTTTTTTATGGCTTCCAGTTATTGTTGTCGTGTCCTCGTTTTGCACGGAAAGGGGGTGCAGTAGCTTCTGAGGGTAAAGACCCCTGAGCACCCAGAGGGCAGAAGTCTCACTTCTAGCTCACACACACGACACAACCCTTTTTAGGGGGTGGTCGAATTCATTCATACACTCATTCATCCATCAGCAAGTCGGAATTTAGATCAAAATCAGAGACCGACTCATCCCTGATTCAGTACCCCCAGAGGTATCGTTTTGTTATGGGAACTTGGAGGACTTTGCAGTTTCGACATATTTAACGTGCCCCAACTGCCATTAGCCAACATGGCGGTCTTTGGCCAATACGAGGACAGAACCCGCGACCTTTCGGTTACGAGACTGACGCTCTACCAACCAGGCTACCGCGGCCTCGGCTTCCAGTTATTTCTCATCATTAGTCGCTTTTCGACATCCATCAGTAATCAGCAATCAATCATACTGATGTCATTCTTGAAGAATCCTTTCTGTATTAATGAAATCTTTTACCTTCCTGTGCATTGAGTGTGCATTATAAATATTTAGGAGCAAATATAAGGGAAATAGAATTTTAAGCCCGTATCATATTTCAGTAGGTTGAAATGGATTTCATATGAAAATGTGCATTGAAAATGAACTTCGCAATAGGCCTTCAATTATCACAAAACCAGGACAAAACAGTAAAGTTCTTTTATTCATTTGGTGAAATTGGAAAGGAATAATTTTCTACGAGATCCTTTCTCAAAGTGAAACAATAAGTTCCTCGAAATCAAATAAAAGCTGCCAACGACAAAAACAATACCGGCCAGAATTAGTGAACCAACGATGCTTTATTTTTCATCATAATAATGCGAAACGACATATTGCATTAGTCGTAAGAAGAAGGTCTCACAGTTTGATAGGGATAGTTTCACCACAACCTGCGAACTCTCCAGATCTCGATCAATCTGATTATTACTTCTTTCTGTCTTTAAAAAATTCTCTCCGTGTTTTAAATACATCAGTGAAATAAAAGCGCACCTCGAGGATTATTTCTTGCCCAAAACACAACAATTTTGAAAAAAAGTCATAACGAGGCTTCCTGAGAAGTGGAAGTAAGTAGTAGAGCAAATGAGTTGTTATATAACAAAATAAATAATTACTTAAACACTAAATATTGTGTATTTATTTCATATTATAAACACGAAAAAACTTATAAGATATCCTAATACAAAATCTTGAATGTTTCTTCCAGACTTATTAATGTATTATCTCGAATAAAACATAAACAATGTTATAAATTAATTCTTTCTCTGGAAATCATTTCTAGCACCTCATGAACGAATTGAACTCAAACAAACAGAAAGTTTAAATACTTTCTACTCAATTCTTAGAATTATATCTATGCATATATAATTGAGCAAGGAAAGAATTTAAATAATTTAACTTATTTATTTAATAAAATTTCAAATAATTACCTATTGAAGTCGATATTCTCGGGGTAAATGAAAACAACTCTCAGTGATTGGAAATTTATTTATAAGACACAACGTTATTTCTTTTATATAGAACATACATTTAATACTTATGAAAAAGATAAACAACTATAATAACAGCCCATTCATGGAATATTTCAACAAATCGCATTCAATAGTAAAGTAGAAATTTACGAAAGAAATGAAATCATCTCTTGGAGGCCGAAAACTATTAAGAAGTGAAAACACTCTTTTCTTCCCTTGGTTGCGTAATACAGCAAATGCAGAATCAGACGAAAAGCGTAATAAAATTGCTTCTTGCTTGGAGTTGCTTCTTGAAGACTAATTATGCTGTCTAGACCTGTACTTGTTTTTATCGTTTTCCTGCAATGCAATAATTGTTGTTTTTTCGGCAGTTGATGTTGTCCGGCTTCTACATTTATTTCTAACAAGGAATTAAAGCGTCAAAAATAACAATTCTATGAAACTTATCATTTAGGTAACCCATCATTCGTTCTTCAACACTTAATAAATTATTTATATATATTTAACTTTTCCCAAATTTTTACTTTCTTACCTATGAAATATGCACACAAAAAAATGCTCTGCAATCATTAAAAAAGTTTTAGCTCGAGATTTGAATGAATCTCTATGCATCAAACCCCCTTGAATCCGAAAAATACATCTTTAGAGTTATATCTGTTTAACGATGAGCTGCCAAACAAAATAATTTATATTCTCGTGCTAAATTTGGTAAAAACATTAGATTCACGCCAAAGATCGATCTTCTGTATTTATTATACGCCAATGCCATGCAGCTACTGCATTAGTATAGGTTTTCTTTATTACACAACGAAACTTTCATGAAAAATCTGTGATGAATAAGGGGGTAGGAGCCGCGGTGGTCCGGGTGACAAGGTCTCGACTCGTGAGCCTCATGGTTTCAGGTTGGAAACCTGATTCCACAGAAGAACCACCGTGTAAGGGGATCTGTTGCACGTTAAATACGTCGAGGCCAAACTTGCTTTCAATGGTGTGGTGTAGAAAGGTTGTGCTAGCTAAGGTGTAGTCATCGTCATCTGACAGCGGTTCAAAATTACGAGGTCCGTCCCAAAATAGCCATAGTGTTGCTTTAGAAGCGGGGTAATAATATAGCTAAACAAACTAAATCAGTGAAGAATAAGAATTATGCAGTTTACAGCTTTGTCCAAGGTATATCATGCAGAAGAGGAAAATAACACTTTTATAACAGAATATACGAAAAACTATCCGGAGACATCCCCCATTAATTAAAATATAACACAATTACACGACTGTATACATGACATGTTTCAGGTTGCACATGATTATTAAAAGGAAAAATTACAGGAACATAGCTGCATAAATGACATCATGTTTCGGGTAGTATATGTTTATTGGAAAGTAAAATCACAACACAAATGCCTGAAATACAACATGTTTCAAAGGGTACATGTTTATCGGAAAATAAAATTACAGTAACGCTGCCGCATGAATAACTTTATGTTTCAGATGACACATGTTTATTGGAAGGCAAAATCACAACACACTTGCATGAATGACAACATGTGTCAGATGGCAAGTATTTCAAACACATACATTTCTCCAAAATATTTGTCGTTGCAGTATTCTAATTGCTGTTGCCGGTTGGTTAACACTGCGTATGACTTAAGGTGTTAACCATGAAATTGAGTTATTAATCTATACTGTCTATTCCATCATACCTTTATTGTATATAGTATACCAATATGGTCTATCGTTTTCTTTCATTTAATTTACTACAAAGATTGTGTTACTTTGTGATTGTAACTTCAATATATTATTCTTAAATTTTATTTTATGTGACCTTTTACTTAATTCACTGACTGTTAAGTGTAGATCTTTTACTTTGCAGTTTACTAAGTATAGAGAAATTATAGGCGTCCTACTAAACTTTTATCAAAAATGTAACTAAGAAGGGAGATACAAAAAATGTTTGCAAGCAACAGTATTTGAAAAGTAGAAATTGTGAATTGCAATTTTGTTACCCAGAGTGGAGATACATGAAACTAGTTGTCTTAGACCGGTCTTTCGAGCAGATTATGCTTGTATTGAGACCTGAAACAGCGGCAGTATTGGCAAGACGTCTAGAGAAGTGGCTTCGCACAGAGGTGCGAGCCAGGATACGATTTCGATGGGCCAAGAATGTGTCCCCATCGGACATTCACAAAAGAGTCGTAGAAGTGTATGGGGGTGAAGCAATGTGTAGACAACGAGTGCCGAAATGGCGTCGTTCTTTTGAAACGGGCAGAAAGACTGCTAGAAGCGTTTAGGCGGGAGGTCTCTAGCCACCATCACCCATACAACTCCGATTTTGCTCCTAGTGACTATTTCCTTTTACCAGCATTGAAGAAACATATGAAAAAAAGTTTATATCAAACAGTGATGTGCAAAAAGTTACGGAGAACTAACTCAATAACCAGAGACCTGATTATTACTAAAACTGGTTAAACAAATTGGTCCAACGGTGGGATAAATGTCTCAACAGGTTTGGTGATTAAGTAGAGAAATGATCGGCACATATATTTCTTAGTTGCTTTGGCGTAGGCGTTGGCGGAATTGTGCCAATACGTAGGTTGAATTCCGCCAAGGATCGAACCTGCGGTGTTCGAGTTTGAAAGCCAGTAACTTATCCACTATACAAAAATGGCCACCAATGTTTAGTGGTAGTTACTGGCTTATTAAGATTCACCACAATTACAAGCTTATTAAGATTCACACATTCTTGTGTCTATTGTCAATAAAGTATTGGCTTATAAACTTTTCTGGGGGGATTACCCCTCGTATAAGCAGTCTTTAAATCCATGAATTTCAAATGCTCTTTTTCTAAGGTAATTTGGAAAATGCGAAAAAGAGAAAGTACCAGTTCAGATGGCATTCTCATATGACCCTGATTCAAAATTACGAGATCAATTCCAAAATAACTATTGCGCATTTTCAAAGAGACTTTAATTAAATTAATAATAGAAATTTGTCAAAACATTATTTTTTAAAGTAACTGGATATTCGAACCATTTTAACGACTCTTCTTTTTTGTCAAATGATGCAGAATATTTTAGCATATTAAGGACTGACAAAACTACAGACGAAGCATGACTATCAGAAATGTGTCTACTGGCATTATATCAAATTAAAGTGCGCGGTTGGATTAGATACTTTGATGCTAACCTCTTAATTACCTAATTTTCACTGAATTATCGTACTTTTAAGCTTATAAATTAAAATAATATCCAAAAATGCTATCATTCGATACAATGATTACAAGAATCCATAAATATCTCTAGAGTACCCTGATTTTTAAATAAATCCTTCTGATCATCCTTTACCAAAATAGATTTCTAATTAGAGAACAGAAAAGGCAAATTAATTAAGGAGATAAATCTAAGATATCTCAAGAACAATAATTCGTCATTACTCATTTTTAATGGATATCTCGCAGCGAATCAATAAAAGAAGGATTTTACCCTCGGGTCTTTGAAATCTACTAAAATATTAGAAATCTACTAAATTATAGGTCTCTTGATCTCCTCCAACATATGTAGACACTTTATTATGTAGAGACACTTTGAATGTCTCTCCATATGTAGCATCTCATTACATGCAAATAGTTTAATTATTAACAGCCCTCTTTACGTGCAAATAATTAATACGCAAATATTTAAGAATCACATCATTAATACAACTTTGGAAATAGCATGGACTGTAGTTTTTCCCCCTTTCTTTTCTTGTTTTTTTTTTACAATAATATTTTCATTTTCTAAAATAGTTTGATGCCACATAGCTGATGTCCAGTAATTAACAAACAGGGTTCTTGAGGAGTCAATTTTAGCTACTTTGTCTGATAAATAAAAATATAAAAATCGGAAATACTCTCTTCCAAACTTCATATCATCTATATAAGATTCATTCTTGTTTGAATTTTCAATCGTTAATAAAATACTTTTAATTCATCCACTCGAGTCCAAATACATTCTTTTAAATTGGTAGTGGATGACATTTGATGTCAAGACAGTTTTCAAATATTAATTCATTCATTAAATTCATTTTTAATACTTTAAATAGAGTTTTAGCAGTCTGTAGTGAGAATTGAAGTCAACAAGCAATAGCTCAATCGGTAAAATGCAAGTATTTCAGCATTTTTCACGTGAAGGCGAAGAATGCAAAATTTTGCGAGATCAAAGATTTTTTGATACTCGATATTTTTTGTTAATTATTTAATAAAAAGTAACTAAAATATTTTTTTCTTTATTAACCTAAGGAATTGAATTATTTTTTATATTACTTCTTAAATGATCATACTCAGAAAGACACAGTCTAAGAAGGTGAACGGAGAGTTAGAATTGAAGATTTTTTAAAACAGGATATTACAATTGAATGGAAAAATGGCTTGGCAAAAAAAATTCAAGAAAATAATTGTGCTTTGTATATATAAAAGCCAAATTGGAAAAATAAGGAGGGAGAATAAAGAGAATAAATTTTACATTTAAAAAAATAATTAATTAAAATTGGTCCAGAGTTAAATTGGTTGGTGGAACTTTTGCTAATTAAGTAGAAGTGGTCATTTGATGTTCATAAAGAGCTTGTGATCATAGCTGCAATACTGTCGCTCTTATCAAGTCAAAATATTGGTGGACACTTTCTTAAGGAAATTATTAAGAATTAAAAGCCTTTTCTAATGTTATTATTTCTAACAAAATAAGATATGCTATATAGTTGTCTCACCGTCATCTTTTGAAATCTTTCTAATTATGGATCTGTGGTCGTTCAAAAGATATTAATGCGTTGGATATTTATGATCATAACACAATCTTGCAGATAATCTCCTTTTTTCTTGATAGTTTAGATTTGGGGTTAAGGATAGGGTAAAGCTCGTTTTTGCACCTTTATAGGTAGGTGTTCATACCTCCGAAGTGGTGCCAAGGTATGTTGTAGCTTTGTTCCATGGTATGCTCTTTCTGAGGAGACAAAGGCAAGTTTCTTTTTCATGAGAAGAACGTGGTATGAAGATTGACAGAGTCACATACCCATTAGGCCCATAAAAAGGTATATAAAAGGTACTCAAATAAAGTTCATAGATAGAATTGGTAAGTATAAAACAACTTATTTCTAACTTGTTGTCCGTTGAGCAGAAAATGGCCACTTGAATATAGGTGTGTTACTGAGCAGAAGCAAGTCAGCTGTAACGGTGAATACATTTTATGTTTTAGAAATTTTTTATGACTTGGAAAATCGAAAAAGAGGTATTTGAACAAACAAAAAATCCTTGCCCAGAAATTTGGAAATTAATTGTACCTAAAACACTCACCCCAGGAGCCAGTTACACTTCCATAGCCAGAAATAGGTGAACATCTCAAACCCTCAAGACGTACTAAGTATTTATTTCCATTTCTTCTGAGAAAATATCCAAAATTCCTAGTCCGACGACCACTTTAAATGAGAAATTTTATTCCATTCCATTTTTTGTGATGGTTGTATTAATGTTGGTTGATGGTTGTTTTGTGTTGGATTGTAGGATTCAATGGCCAAAGGGCCAGGCTTGGCTATGTTGCATCATCTGATTTGTGATGTTATTTAAAACTTACACGATTTTTCAATGATTACAAAATAAAGAAAATTGAAAAAATAATGTGATTCTTCAATTGATAATCAAAGCCAGTCAGCTTCAAAATTAAACTTTAATTTTAGATTATTTCTCTATATCAGGCATCGACGTGTTCCATAGTACAGGTCTTAAAACCCTGTGCTTTCAATGAATATATGATCCCAAAAATACTCGTAAAATCTATTCACCTCGTACAAATTCTAAACATGAAATTATGTTGTGTTCAAGCTCAAGAATGTTTTTGTTATTGAAAATACTATCTTTAATAGCAAAAAATCAATGTTATCGGATCCTCTATTGTTGAAGATATAGACTATGATTCGAGTGAAACTATTGAAGGAATCACAACTATTAAATGGCAAGAACAACCCTCTAAAAACCTTACTTTCAAATGCTATCTCCAAAGAGCTCATTTCGATACATTTATTTTAAAACAATTTATTTAGCACTTTAAATACTCCTACCCATAACAAGTACTTAAAGAAACACTATGTTAGAACAATGCAATGACTTTCTTTTTTATAGATATCTCTTTCTCTTTTTAGAGAAATTAAGTTTGTATCTTTGTCTTTTTTCTTGAGGTTTTTTTTCCCCCTCACTTAAATATAATTTTCAAACTTTAAATTTCATATTATTGTGAACTTTTGGCTCTTAGTTTATAAACTTTTGTATGTGTTTCTTTGCTGTTTTACCATTTAGGCTCAGATTGGTCAAATCAGGATCTTACGCCATTAAACTCCAATTACTAAACCAGTACATTAAATTCCTATTATATCAATTATCCTCTCATTAAAATGATTAGAAGCTTTGAAACTAGGGTTGGAGAACTGTAATAAAATTGGATATGCCTCAAGTGTCTTTCTCGGTGCTTTCCATGGCTCAAAATTATCAGATTCTTCCTAGTTTATCGCTTAAAACGGCCCATTATTCCAATTCGATGTCAATGCTCAAATCAATAAATCAGTTAATATGCTCTGAAAAATCATAACTGCGTTTTGTGAAAATAATGTTTTGAATTAATGGGCATGTTTAATGACTGAACCGAATACTGAGCTTATAAGAAATTACTTTCTTTCAAGAAAATCATCTCGTTTCTGGAATTATTTTCTCTAGGTGAGTTAATTCTTTGCAATTTTTAATTCTTATATAAGCAAATTACTTACCATTAAAGCCCTTTTTGTTGTGAAATCTTCCATTAATGAATATACTTCAGAAATATCGAGTTAACATTTTTCAAATGTTAGTGAAAACTCTGTTTAGCTTTTTCACATTAGAACAAATCTGGATTGTACTTGTATATGTGCCGTAGCTTACCCGAATAGGAAAAATAATGTTTGAATTCTAAAAACGTAAAGAAATCCAACATATTACCTTTTTTTATCCCAACACTAATATAAAGAAGTGACCGAACAGTATATGCGATCCCCATCTAATAAATGAACGACAGTTGTTTATTTCGTTTTTCATTCGCTGCATACACTTTAAAGTTTTAGAAGAGCAGAAAATTTGCACAATATACAGAGTGGTTATAATTAAACTTCCCCTATAAACAGCATCCTACTGCGCAAACGGATGAACGGATTGCAGTGAAATTTGATAAGTAGACTATACATAAGATGCACTCGCGGAATTTTGAAAAAGGAGTTTTAGCTCCCAAATGTCCACCAGGGGCGCCTTCCTCGATAAAACATGGGGCCGTGGTGGCCTGGTGGTAAGGTCTCGACTTCAGGACGGGAGGGTTCGAGACTCGATTCCACCGAAGAACCGTAATGTGAGGGGGTCTCTGGCACGTTTAATCTGTCAGACCAAACGTCCCCCCACTGGTCTGGCGTGGTGTGGAGAGGGGGGTGCCAGTTCAGGTGTCGTCCTCATCTGATCTTGGTTCAAAATTATGAGGTCCGTCCCAAAATAGCCCAAATATTGCTTAAAACGGGACGTTAATATAACTAAACTAAACTAAACTTCTCGAAAAAAACATTATTTTTAACACAATAAACCATCAAAATGGAATACAGAACTGGCATAAACACTGTCCATCGATTTAAAATTTTGCAGGTGAATGAGGAGAATCCCATGGAGCACCTTTCTCCACATCATCCTGGACACGATTAACAACTGCTCTTTATGTGCCATTTTGTCCTAAACTATTCTGCAAACTGAAGTTTTTTTTCTATCAAACAGGGTACTGTTATTTTTTCTTTGCCTTTACTAAAAGTTGTTCTATGAAAG
>JAPMOQ010018745.1:5341-21318 GCA_026543055.1 Argiope trifasciata
AAAAAAAAGTCATAATTAATATAAAAAATATTAACTATTACTTTTTATATTAATTACTAGCCGCCTTTGGCGACCAGCTGGCTCGCCATGAGTAAAGCGTTCTAAAATTTTCAATTAATTCAGATATTTATTAGCGTTGAAGTAATTCCGGGCACCTGAAAATAATATTTTCTTTAAAATGATGGGCGGAAAGTTCTAAAAGATCACCTTTTCCTAATAATATTCTTTAATTTTATAAATCAGTCAGTTTTAACCATCGGTTATGCTTCCAAAATATTAAAAATTTTTTTTCGGTGATGTTGCCAAAATATTAAATATGTTTTTTAAAGAAAGCGAGAAAGGGAAAAAAGTATTGAATTAATGATACAGATATTACAAACGATTACATAAATATGCCATTCAGTCGGGATTTCAATGCATATCCTGTCTAAATTCAATCAGGTTTACCGTAAATAAAGAAGATTTATTGAGTTAATGATAGAGATATTGCAAACGATTATAGAAACCTTTGCTGAAAGTTGCATTTCTTTAGATTTATTTGGCGATGATAATTTTTTTTTATTTGAACTTCCGGCATTCTTTTATTTTATCCAGTCACGTGCTAAAAAAACGTAGTTAAAATATTTTTTTAAAAAATTCGTTAAAAATAGAAGCTTACGTTATAAATTTAAAAACCTGATACCGTTAGAAAGCTAATTTTTTTATCTTTAAAATGATATAAAAATCATGTTTGTGCAATAATATTTTCGAAAGTTATAGCATAAAAACGTTGAAATTTCACTTAAATTTTATTTAATTCAAATTCTAATTAAAAATTCGAAAAAAGGGCTCCGAGGTGCACATTCCCGACCTCCAAGGTATACATGTATCAAATTCGGTAGCTGTAGGTCCAACGGTCTGGCCTGTAGAGCGCCAACACACACACACACACACACGCACGCACTCACACACACACACACATTGAGCTTTATTATAAGTATAGATATAGATATAGAATAGATATCGACGATATTTAAAACTTGTTTTTCTTCCTTCAGTGAGCTATGCATATCAGTAAACAAATATCTTTGAAGCTATATGACATATTCACTATTTCGTAAAATATCTGATATTAAATTGATAATTAATACTTATTTGATTGTTCATTGTGTCATTATTACAGATAAGATTTAAATTTAAAATCAAGGATTGAGCATTCAAAGAATCAAGGAATTACAATCACAATTTATATATTTCTGATAATGTGATCTTTTGCGTAATATAATTGAATTCATTAAAATATATCATCACTGTTTAATGTTTTACCTTCTTATTTCATTGAGAACAGTAAGCAAAACTTTTTTGAGATCCTTCAACCTTATGAGACATGTAGACGCGAAATATCTGATGTTGAATTGTTTCGCTTTATATATTTCATTAGTATGTTTTTACACAACGAAATTATTTCGTTAATTAAAATTCAATCATTCTTCCTTTCATTTAAAGTTTAACAGCAGAAATCAACGACAAGCACTCTGAACAGAGCAAATGAAATATATCTAAAATGCAATTAATTACATCTCTATCGAAATTCGAAATTTTAAAATAGCTCAGATAATTATTTTTATATTATACATGAAATATTTTATCGTGATTCATTGCATTCATTGGTATTGGAAACATATCTGGTTTGAAAGAATGCGAGTACATTTATAATTTTCAGAATTCCGAGTTATATCATGTGACTCCCTTTTGAGTAGTTTTCGTCAATCTGATAAAATTTTTGGTTAAATATTTTTTCAAACTAGACAGTATATAGTTATATAAGCTATGTATCGTAAAATTTATAAAAATGATCTACTTATATAACAATGTATAAGATAATACACTAATTCAGGCTTTCTATAAAGTATATGAAAATTGTGTGTATCTGAGGTAACTGGCCGAATTTTAAATTTGTCTCTGAAATGCATTTTTTATTTACTATGTTCTTCAATTAGAATAAGCAAATAATTTAAAAAGAAGATTTATGTGTTATTGATTGTATTAATAAAAAAAACTTCGTGCTAAATTTTAGAAATTTGTGTAAAATATTTTTATTTTTGATGTGCAAAAACTAAACGTAATGCTCACAGACAGACAGATAAACATAATATCAAAACCATTTGGACTGTGAGCCTTTTATTGAAAGTTTGGTTCATTCATGAATGCATGAAAACCTGAAACTTTGATATTCGTCCAAATTTCGAATTTTAACTTTTTAATGATTATGATTCTTTCTCTGCATTTTGTTTAAGAGAAAAAATATATCTATACGATAGAAATTAAAATTGATAAGGAAAATTTGCATGTTGGTTTCAGGTGCTTACTTATGATTCTTTCTGCTGCTGTTTACTACTGAAAATCTAGTATCACTCATCATTTTTATCTACTCATTTGATTTACAGATATTATAACTTTTGATTGTTATTTTTTATTGGAATTTCCAGAAGTCTGACAAATAATTTCATAGCCTTTTCACAAATTGCACAATTCAGATATCCTACTCAGGGAATGACCCCCTCTTCTAACCAAATCTTTTCACATACTCTTTAATGAAGGCATATCAAAAAACCCCTGGCGCAGTATTGGTGGACAACAATTACTAAGTATTAACTTTTTTTAGTGAATTTAGTATTTTTACCCAGTCTATTGCATCATATTTGTCGAGTTATTTGACAACTGAGCCCTGACATGCAATTAATAGCATCCGAAAATTAAACATGTTTTTTAAATGTTTTTTTTTCCAATTGATTGGAACAAAAATTGATCCCAAAATTCCACACCAAATATGTTATATACTTATTGAGTTTTTCAAGTATCACGTTTGCATATTTCTTTTTCCTTTCATTTCTTTCTGCATGTTTACAGACCTACAGACCATCATTTTCTCATTGGAGCTAGCTCAAAACACGATAGATGCCTTCATTATATATTTAAAATGTGAGTATCAAATGTTATACATCTCTTCTTTTCATAGTAACCATGTTAACTTATATTCGAATATCGGGATGGATAGATTTCCTCTGGCCCAAATTTGATAGAAATCTGCAAATTTTATGGAAAAACTGTATACTAAATTTTGTCTGTTTACATCAAAGTGGTTCTTATTTTCTTATCATGGACAGAGGGATATATTTTACAAAGATATGTTTTCCTAACCCAGGGAGGCTTGAAACGTGAAGATTAGTCAAAATATTGTGTTAAGATTTTTCGTCAATTACTAAACTTTCTTTACATTACATACACAAGAAAAATGAAAGAAGAGAGAGAGTAGAGAAGAAAAGAGGAAGGAACTGGAGAAATTTATTTTTTATATTACATTATTGGTGCATTAATGTGTGCATGGCTGTTACGCCAATAAACCCCAAATTACAAATTCTGACCCATTGATCTTTCTTTTCTCAATATCAGCAAGATTTGATTTCTAATCGAGGAATCGATTAATCACACTTTTATTAAGAGTAAACGTAGATTTTTTTAACTAGAGTTTTATTAAGATTAACCATTTTTTAATCTTGAGTTGTAATTTTTCAATGATTACTATATTTTTTCTATACTGAGTATTTATTTTTAATTACTTGATACAATATTATAAGCGTGGTTGTTACACCAATAAACCACAAACTCGAAATAATGATCCTTGATATTTCCAGTCTCGATATCCACAAAAATTGCAAATTAATTGAAAAATTGTTTAATCATTTTAAAAAATTTACTTTAAATTACAAACACGCAGAAACAAAATGTTTCACCATATTAAATCACCTTCAATTCACTCCGAAATAATATCACCACCTTCTTCTGCTGCATATATCTACTCCCAAGACACACTTCCTATCTGTTTCGGCCTTATCTCTCGACTTCTTTCTTCTCTACTCAAATAAACACGCCGTAATTTAACTACACGTCAAAAGATAGATCCTCACAATTTAATAAAAGCGGAAAAGTTGAGAAACGCCCGGTCTCCCTTTTCATACGTTTTTAATGCCGATTAATGATCAAAAAGTCAAGTTCCCTGACAATTTCCCACCCTTCACTATCCTTTCAGATCCTGGGCATTCTCTCCCTCTCTCTTTCTCTTTTTTTTCCAGCTTTCTCTCTCTATCCGGCTCTTTTTTTCACTTCGTTGTTATTAGAGAGCCTTGCCTCCCTTTTCTTAGCTATTTTCTGTCTCTTACTCTCTTTCTCTCGCGCGCAACCTCTTAGCATCCCGGTTGCTTTCCATCTTCCTTTCTCTTCCTCCCTCTCGCCCCCCCCATAAGCGAAGGGGAGGGAAGGAAAAAGAAGCTACGGGGGGAGGTCGGGAGGGATCGAGGAAGAAGGATATATCGAAAAGAGAACGCATCAAGTGATAAATCACAGCAGCGTGGAAGAATAAGAGGGATCGTCTCCATATTTAAGAGCAGGTTGAAGTCAGCTTTGAAGGATAATCCAGTAATCTGTTATGGAGTTGAGTGATCATGTATTTTTAGTCCACCCTTCGGCTTCGCCTTAAACACTATTTTGTCAAGAGATGTTGAGACTGATTGATTGCTTTAGGGATGTTATCGATAAAGGAGCGAATTTATGGCTTGAAGTTTATCAAGTGTGATGCCTCGTATTCAGCTTGTTTTCGCTTTTGAATAACAACTTATAGTTATAATCCGCTAAGAAAGGAAAAATCTATGTTCGCTTTCTAAAGATAATGACAGAACTAAACTTTGGTAAAAAGTGCGGTTTTTTATTAATCGGTCAAATTGATGGAGAAAAATAAACATTAAAAATTAGCATTTTAGTAAATGGTTTGTTATTAATAGTGATATGGAAAAGTATATTGCGATAACAAATTCGAAAACTGTAAACTAGTTCTTTTTTGTAAAATGGAAAAGTTTAATATTATCAAATGGTTGATTTATGTTTCATATAGAATTCAATTTTACGGGTTTTTTTTTCAAAATAATAATTTTAATCAAAGCTTAAAGAATTTTTAGATTACGAATTAAAAACATTTAAATTAATTAATTAAAAAAATTAAATGGAATAAATGAAGCTACACATTAGATCAAAGAAAAAAGATATCAATAGAACAAGAAACGATTTTGATTTATTTGAATATGGTTACAAATATAATTATTTTAAAGAAATTTGATCAAAGCTTATGCAACCTTATATACATTTCTCTATGACTAGAATGGCAACCTACAATAGAAAAGATTTTTTTTTCTTCATAATCACTAATTTGGATATTATGGTTAAAAAAAGGGAAAACAATTTAAAGAATTAAACTAGTTTCATTACATAGATATTTTTCTTGAATTGTAAATCATGTAAGAAAATCATTCTGATTGAAAATATTTTTGGTAAGTTCATTTTAACAGAATGTCTTAGATAAGTTGTAAATTTTACTTATGGTACTTAACAACCCAAATTTCTGAGGCAAAAGGCCCCAGAGCACTCGAGAATGGAAGCCTGACTTCGAGCTCATATGAAGATGCTGCTCACACAACCCTACTTTACAAGAAGGCCCTCTCACACACCTTACAGAAACAACCACGCACAAACTAAGATTCGAACCCGGGATTCTAGGCTTTCAGATAATTTCCTTGAACGGTCTGGAGCTCAAATAAGGTGAAAGCTAATAGTTTTTGTATCAAAAGATCTTATAAAATGTTGTAATTACTGAGAAATTACTTGCTGAAAAGTGAATTTCAACCTCTAATTCCATCTATTTAAAGCATGGTCTATATTTTCAGTCTTGGGAAAAAAGAAAAAGAAATTTCTTCTTTCTTTGTTTTTCATATGTGAATCAAAGTTCCATAGCTGAAATAAACTAATTAAAATTTTAAAAAAACAAAGAATTGAAACATTCTTTGCAGTATAATGTAAAATAGATAGGATTAGAAAACAACAAGGTCTACAGAAGCTTTAGTTAGTCTATATGTGTTTTGTTACAATCGTTATCGAGGAAGAAATTCATTCGAAAGTCCCTTTGAAAAGGAGGATGAGAAGCCTCCGACACGATGATCGGTTCTCGCTGCAAAAAATGATGTAGAGAATGGTTGCTCTCTACCTATAAATAGATGCGTCGTGGAAAGGCATCGTTTTTTTTATATTTTTGTTTGTTTGTTTGATCAAAGCTTTGAGGCTGACATTGAGAAGGTCATCAAAAACAATACACGATGTTTAATAAATAAGTTACAAAAAAATTTAAGCTTCAACGAAACAAGAAACAATTGTGGCCTTAAATCAGATCTCAATAAAGCCAAATAATCGTTAAGAAATGCAATTATAGAAAACATTGCAATTTTTTAAAAAAATGCTGGGGAATTCTGAAATTTTTTCAAAATTAAATATTAGAGAAATTCCTTTAAATCCAAAAATTACTATCTCAAGCAATTTAAATAGAAAATGTGTTCATTTTTCTTCTTGAAGAAGCTTAAACTTTATAACATACGAATATGACTGATTGTTATATTAGTATGATGGGAAATGGAATTTTTTTTAAAGGAAAGGTTCATGGAAAATGGAATTTTATTGAAAATCTTAAATAATTTCTAGTAAAATTACTTCATAACTTGCTGTTTACCATAGTACTTTAATATCATAAATTGTTGTTTACTATAGAAAGTATTATAGTATTAGAAATTATTGTTTATAGTAGCACTTACGAATATTATAAATTACTTCTTATTGTAGGACTATAGTAGTATAATACTACAACTTTATTGTCCTTAATAATAATATTTTTTCTAATACGAAAGAAGCAATGACATTGTGAAATTTGGGAGATTATTCTTTGAAAAAAAAAAAAAGCGCCAACTTTCTCCGTTTGTATTACAAAACATAAAAACACCGCGGTTGAAACATTACGAGCAATAATTCATGTTTTGTCACAGATTGTCAGTAAGATTAGGAATACTGACAAGCAGAAGAAAGAGCAAACGATATTTATTCTCGATGCCAACGCTTCAGTTTAAAATGACGCAGACTTCTTTCAAGTATTCTCTTACGCAAAGGAAAACAAATTGTGGCCTCTTCTGCAGTTGCGTGGACAATTTTCTGACACGCTGAAGATTCAAGGAAGAGTGAATAATGGCGCGCAGGTGTTTATAAAATGGCTTTGTCTCAAAAGAACATGAGAGCGAAAAAGCCTCAGAACTTCTTCCCGCCTGGGACAAAAAGATTGATTTTAGACATTTTGTAAGAGAAAAACTATAAGCCGAGTTCGGATTTTATTCAAGCAGCTTCTGGAAATCTATGGATCCGTGCATTTTTCTTTGGAGCGCTCTTATTTTCCATTGCTGGTTCAGATAAAACTGAAAAAAAAAAAGAGTGAAATACTGTTGCAAAACATTTTCATGCGTATATGGCCTTTAAATTTATAGGAATAAAATATATAAATTTCTTATTCGAATATATTTTGGAGTTGTAAAATCATATAATTTACATTGGTTGCATATATTTTCACTGTGAATACTTTTATTCTATTGAAAGCAAGATAAACTAAAAATTATGAAACACAGTTGCTATAAAAGCTTTAGCATTTTATGCTTGAGCTGCTATTGAATTTATATAATAAATTCCAATACATTTTAAATATCCTTAACATTTATAAGAACATTTAGTTCAGATGGATCAATTTGTTTGAGCACTTAAATTCTCTTCCTTATGTCATTATAAACTAACAAAATAGAGAAATAATATTACCATACAATTTCATGTATTTTTTAAACTATAGAAGCAGTTTACATATTTGAATATATTTAACAAGCCGCCTTTGGAGACCAGCTTATTTGTCTAAATTATTGACTTTTTAGGCTATTAAACGATTAACATGAAATGCATCGTTTTAAATTGCAGTTCTTTGATTGGGTTTAAAAATATAAATTTAATCTCATCAATCTGCACGAAATTATAGTGTGCAAGGATTAAAAGTGTAAATATTAGGAATTACAAGCTTAAACGAAAATTTTATTCTTAAATGAAAGCTTAAATGAAAATTATAAAGGAAAAGCAGTATTTATAATATGATAAATTTACTTAATTAACGAAGTATTGTTTTAAGAGTAGAGGTAAAGGCTTTGAGTGAAACAATATATGTTTAAATATATATTAATATATGTTTAAATTTGAGTGTTATCATTCTGTAATAACCAATAAGAAGGAATTATGTGTCGTACATTACTCGTTTTTATATATAAATGGTTGCATAATCAGTTTTTCAACATGCATTAGAGCATTTTTTTATTTGTATTTTTTACATGTAGACTGAAGTGATAAAAAGTATAATATTTGTGTTTATTAACACTATTTGGACAATAACAGTTTGAAATCGGAACACTTCCAAAACCTTTCCACTTTGAAGAATTGTTCTTAGATATTGAAATTCCTATGCATGTTATTAATTGTTTACATAATGTTTATACAAAAGTAAATATGTTTTATGGATATCATATATCATTAAGTGTTACGATATGTAATGATTTGGTTGGAGGTAATTGTTAAATGTTTGAATGTAACATACATCTGTATGTATTTTAGATCAAAATTATGGTCTGGTAATTATTATGAAATATAATTGCCATATAAATAAAGCTAATAGATTATTGAATATACGTAAAATCTCATCTTCGCTTTTTTTACATAAGCTGAAAATGCCGTAACTTTTATGACTACTGATTATAAACTGCATTTATTTCTACTTTGGCATAAAGATTTCTTTAGAAATTTTTAAAATTTTACTTATTTTAAAAACATAAACAACTTATTTACAACAAAATCCTTTCCTCAACAAAAGCGCTACGAAATACTTTTTCAGATTAGATTAAACGTAGTACATAAACGTCTCATTTTGATACAACAAGAGGTACATTTTATAGGTATACCAACAACAAAAAATTAACAATCAAAATTATACTTTAATAACTCTACATGCCAATATATGACAGAAAATTAGAGGAATTTGAACCTAAATTCCACGTCTCAACACGAGAGTCATAGCAATCTGCTAAGTTTGACATTAGCTCTCACTCTTAGGTAGATTTAATTGGATTTAACCCAGTTTAAAAATAAAAAAGTAAAAATAAAATCTACAATCTCAAATTTCAAGTTATATATATGCTATTTTGAAATGTTAAGCAATTTATCAATGAATTCTTAAACACGTAAATTTGTATGGAATTCTATTGAAAAAAATATTTTTTTAAACGTAAACTGCTATTTTCTAATTTCTGATGTCATAAAACAGTTTCATAATGGATTGATTTTAGAAAAAGAGTTTAATTTCCTACGAAAAAAAATTACATTCCATGAAAGTAACAGCTATTATGTCATAGTTCTATGTCAACCTTTTAAAAATCCATTTGCTTTCAAAGTAGCATACATAATAATAATGCGGTACAGGTAAAAGAGGGTAAAAAAATATATGCAATTAAAAGATGTTGATGAATATTGGTATTTATGCTTTATTCATTGCCTACGCGATTTTGAGCTTCAGTTATTTGTTGCCTTCAATTATACAAAATCTTCTAACGAAAACAGGTATAAACACACGATAATAATAATTATTATTATTATCATATATTATACAAAAATTTAAGAAATACGAAGGAATATCGATTTTTTAATGGCTAAAAAGAGGTATACGGCTCAAATCTCCTAGTTTAGAAGTTTATCAAATGATAAACTCAAAACTTTGCAAATAATTTAAAAAATATATTAATATTTTAAAACAAAGAAATAAGTTTATTTTTATCCAGTTTTTTAACATAGAGGTTCAATTATATGAAGTTTTTTTAAAATTTGTTATGAAAGTTTAAAAAAAGAAGATAAAATCCTTTTAAATAAGCATATTCAATACATTTTCTTTAATTTAGATACCACTGATCTTATTGAAAATTCATTGCATGAAATTTAATTCAAAGTAAGCATTGGATTTTACTTGATGAAATTTATCATAAGAAAATTTTACTAAAATCTAGAATTCCAGAGAAAGACAATTCAAATACTCAGCATCTTTAAAACATAAATTATAGTGATATGAAATCAATGGAACTTTCGAAAAAAGTGAAGAAAAACAATATCCAAACGGTTGTTAAAGAAAACTGTTTAAGAATTAGTGAACTGAATTTTAAAAAAGTATTCAGTACTTTCATTACAAATTGACTTTTCAGGGTATTTTAAATGTAATAATAATATTACCAATGAGATAATTTAACTCAATGATTGTCTCTGTAATCCTAGAAAATTGTAATAAAATGTCTAAAACAAAAATAAATTTCAATCAAAAGGATCATGAGCAATAAAAAAGAAAAAGTTAATCAAATTGTTATATTTAATACAATGTTGTGTGTAAAAAGGGTGATCCAAAAATTTTACAAAGCAAATGAACAATAGCCTCAGGATATAAATGGTCATTAAGGGATTAAGGTACATATGTGGCGGTTTCTTCTCTACATAATCACCAAACCATTTGAGGCATTTATTACTCCGCTGGACCAATTTATTTAACCTGCCTTCATAATAATCAGGTCACTGGTTACTCAACCAGTTCTCTCCACCTTTTGGAGCATCACCGCCTGATATGAGTTTTGTTTCAGTTAATTGTTTCTTCTATGCCAGGAAAAGGAAATATTCATTGGGCGCAAAAGCGGAATTTTACGGTGGCGAATCCAGACCTCCCATCTAAAAGTTTTCAGAAATCTCTCTGCCTGATTCAAAAGAATGACACCATTTTACAAACCTGTCTTCTACTCATTGCTTCGTCCCCGTACACTTCGACGATTTGTCCGGTGCAACAATATTCCCATCCTCAATCTCATCTTTACGGCTGCTTGTAAACTTTTTTTTAAAAATCGCTCTTCGTACATACAAAACTATTTGAAAAATTCAAAGATGGATTAAAATAGATTTCAGTCATAATTAAAAAATATATATATATCGACAAAGAATATCGGAAAAATATAATGTATATCAATATGTCAAAACATACCATCATTCTATTTAATGATGGCAGGTGTCGAGCGAATTCACTTTAAAATTCTATCTAGTTAAATGCCTTTTATCAGATATCTTTTTACATATGATTGCTGCTAGTTATAAATACAGCTGAGACAAGCCCAGATCTGAAGTTTGGGAGCAATAAAAATATTTTTTCTATTGCAGATTTTTTTTCAATTATTTAGTGATATTTAAACAATGGTTTTTCAAGGCAAAATGATTTATACATTTACAGTAGTTTTTGATTAGAAAAGCACATACTTCTAACAAAATACTAAACAGAAAACAACTCGGAAATTCTTAACTGCATTATGATAATCTTGATTCTGATACGTTTTTGTCAGTTATTTTATGCGCGCTGGGTTTTAACATATTTATAGACGATAATTTGATAAGGATGAATTTTCATTAATGACACACCTGTTATTTATTTACTTGTATAAGGAATATGAAAGAGGATGTAACAATTGTCAACGAATCTCAAATTGAGATTCCACCAATCTCCAAGTTTTAAACCTCTCAGAAAAGTACCTTTATAGAATTACATATGCCTGTCAATCAATCGAGGGATAGAACAAGATATCTCAAAATGCATTGACTTAGACAAGATCGCCGTTCTACCACTGAACCACCGATGCTTCAAGGAACCGTGCTTCCTTCAAAAGGAACTTGATATTTGTAGTATGCACTTTTGTTTATTTAATCATTGTGACGAAAAAATTTCTGTACCTGCCGGGAACCAAACCTAGGCCACCCACGTTTCAGGCCAGCATTCTACCCACGCTTCGAGGAACCATTTCTTCTTTAGAAGCAACATAATATTTCTAGTATATCCTTCTGTTTATTTAATTAATGTGATTAATTAATTTTGCATTGGTCCGGACTCGAAACCGGACCAAAAATGAGGCCAGCAAGCCAACAAGCCAGTAATTCAACCAATAAGACACCGATTGTTCGAAGAGCCACACTTCAATTAAATTAACATGATAGTTGTAATATATCCTTTCATAATATGTCCTTTATCATAATAATTGGCTTATGCCCTTTAACTTGATAAATTAATGAATGTGCCAAATTGTTTTTAAAAATATCGGCCAGGTATTGAAACACTGCTACCCTCGTGGCAGGCCAGCATTCTACAACTGAACTACAGATGCTTCGAGGAACCCTGCATACTTCAATAGCAACATTATATTTTTATTATGTCCTTTTGCTTATTTAATGAATGTGCGAAAAATGTTTTGAATTGGGAGAGAATCGAATACGGGCCACCCACTTGGTGGATGTGTCTTCTATAACTGAACCCCTGATGTTTCGAGGAACCGTTTCACCTACAAAAGTATCATGGTATTTGTCCTTTTGTTAAAGAACGTGACGAAATTTTTTTGAATCACCCGGGAATTGAACTCGAGTTGCTCGCGAGCATTCTACCCCTAAGCCACCAATGCTACGAGGATCCAAAGCAACATGATAGTTACAGTACGCCTTCCTGTTTATTTAATGAATGTGACGAAAAATTTTTGCGATCGTCAAGAATTGAGCTGGGGACTCTCGCGGCCGGCGAGCATTCAACCAATGAACAACAGTTGTGACAAAATATTTTTCATATTGGCTAAGAATCGAACCTTGGTTGCCCGCGAGTACTCTGCAACTGTACCATCGATGCGACGAGAAACTGTGCTTACTTCAATAGCAACATGATATTTGCATTATGTCATTTTCTTATTTAAAGAATGTAACGAAAACTCTTTTGAATCTACAGGGATTCGAATCCGGGCCCCCATCGTGGTGGGCTAGTCTTCTACTAATGAATCACCGATGATTGCTGGAGCCACATGCAACATGATATTTTTAGTATATCTTTTTGTTTATTTAATGAATGCGATGGAAAGTTTCTTTGCATCGGTTGGGAATCGAGCCCGGGCCTCAGACGTGGCAGAAGAGCATTCTACCACTTAAACACCGATATTTAGAGGAATCGTTCTTTCTTCAAGAGCAACATGATATTTGTAAAATGTAGTTTTCTTTATTTAATAGCATTTTGCATCAGCCGGGAATCGCACATTGTCCGCCCGCTTGTCAGGCTAGCATTCTACCACTGAATCACTGATGATTCCAGGAAAATTTCCCTTTTAAAATATAGATATCTTTAATATGTCCTTTAGTTTAATTAATAAATGTGAGTTTTTTTTCTCTTATTCAGGAAATTAAGTCCAGGCAGCCCGCGTCATTGGCCAGCATTCTCCGAACCACAGTATTTTCGAGAAACAATTCCTATTTCAAATGCAACAGGATATTTGTAGTATTTCCTTTTGTTTATTTAACAACATTGTGACATACACTTTTTTTTGCATCTGCCGGGACTGAAACCCATGCCGCCCGAATCCCAAGTGAGTATTTTACAACCGAATCATCAACACTTCACGAAACCATTCTTCCTTCAAAAGAAAAATAATATTTCTAGTATATAATTTTGTTTATTTAATCAATATAACGAAAAAAAAAATTTCATCGGCTGGGAATCAAACCTTGGCCGTCCTCGTGGCCGTCGAGCCTTCAACCAATGAACAGCCGATTCTACAAAAAACCACTCTTCCTCTAAATTAACATGATAATTGTATATATCCTTTTATATATTGTTCTATTACATGATGATTGTAGTGTGTTTATAACATTATAATTTAATGAAAGTGACAAAAAAATTTTTAATATCGATCAGGAATCTGGGTTGCTCGCAAGTCAGTTGAACATTCTACAACTGAACCACCGATGCTTATTTTAGGCGCTTCTTCGAAAGCAGTATGAATTTCATATCCTGCCATTCTGTTTAAGAAAATAAAATGCGATTGCATCGGCCGGGAATCGAATCCGGGCCGCCCGCGTGGCAGGCGAGCATTCTACCACTGAACCACCGATGCTTCGGTTACGCGTTTCTTCGAAAGCAATATGGATTTCATATCCTGCCATTCTGTTTCAGAAAAAAAGTCCGGGCGACCAGCGTGGTAGGCTAGCATTCTACCACTGACCCGATGAACCATTTCACCTTTAAAATCAACATGATATTAGTTGTCAGTCCTTTTGTTTATTTAATGAATTTGACCATTTTTTTTTTTTTTTTTATTTTTTTGCTTTGGCCCGGAATCAAACACGTTTCGGCCGTGCAATCTGCCACTGAGCCACCGATGCGTCGGGGAGCAATTTTCAGCCAAAAGCAATACGATATTTGTAGTATGTACTTTGTTTATTGAATGAAATTTACGAAACAAAACTTATGTCCATCGGGAGACGAACCCAGGCTGCCAGCGTTGCAGGCAAGGATTCTACTACTGCACCAAGTAGGGCTCAAGGAACCTTTCCTCATTCTAAAGCATCATGATATTTGTAGTATGTCCTTTTTTTATTTAATGAATGTGACGGAAACTATTTTGCATCTACCATGAATCGCACCCGGATTACCCGGGTGGCAGGCGACCCTTCTATTTTGAAAACTCCTGCGTCGAGGAGCCGTTCCTCCTTTAAAAGCAATATGACATATGTAGTATGTCCTTTTATTTATTTCATAAATGTGACGAATATTTTATTGCATCGGCCGGGAATCGAATACGGGTTATTTCTACCACTGAATCACCGATGCTGCCATCAATCAATTCTCTTTCAAATAACATATTTGTAGTTTGTCTTTTTGCTTACTTAAGGAATGTCATGATTTTTTTTTTCATTGGCCGGAAATCGTCCACAGTGCGCTAGCATTCTACTACGGAACCACCGATCCATCGAGGAGCCGTTCTCCTTTAGAAGCAACATGATGTTTATAGTATGTCCATCTGTTTATTCAACGAATGAGACGATATTTCTTTATCGGTCGGTAATTGAACCCGGCCGTTTGCTTGGCAAATGAGCATTACACCAATGAACCACCGATGCTTCGAATACCCTTGCTTTCTTCCTAAGCAACATGGTATTTGTCGTATGTTCTTTTGTTATTTAAGGAATGTGACGAAATATTTTTGCATCGACCAGAAAGCGAACTCGTGTCGTCCGCTTGGCAAGAGAGCATTTTACACAGAACCTCCGACGTTTTTGCATCGCCGAGGATCTGGAACCGAACCCTAGTTGTCCACGTGGCTGGGTGAAGTCCACGAGTATTCTGCACTGACCCACTGATGCTGGGGCGAGCTTTGCTTGTTTCAAAACTAACAGGATATTTGTAGTGTGTGTGGGTTTATTTAAACAAAGTATTGAAGGAAGTAAATATAGTTTATGTGTTTTTCTAACATTATTTTCTACAAACTCCTCAATTCCAACAAGCCAGGTTTAGTTTGTCTTAGTTTTGTTGCATTTATATACATTGACGTACTGTTTTAAAGCAGCTCCAGGCCTATTTTGGAATGGTCCTTATAATTTTGGACCGCTATTAGATGACAAGGATGAACTCCATCCCCTCTCCAGATTTCCATAAGACACCAACGGGAAGGCGTTAAGCCCCAACGGATTTAACATGCACCAGATGCTAAGGCGATGGTTCTTCGGTGTTATTGGGCCACCAGCTACAAATTTTCAGCTTCCAAAGTCGAGCCCTTATCAACAGGCCACCACAGTCCCCATAAAATAAGCTAGGGAAGTTAGTATTACAAAGCAAGACATGAAACAGGCCATAAGTAAAAGAAAGGGAATAGACGCTTACAACCTTTAACAAACGACAGATGAGTTTTTTTAATGCTGTGAGAAAAACTGAAAACTACAGACTTTAAGTACTTTAAGCTAAAAAAAGCATTTAATTCTTTTTTCGTAAACACGAAAAATTGTCTTGTTGCGAACTTCGACTCAGGAGTGTGCACTTTCCGTTTTGCACTCGAACAACTTGCCAAAATCTCTCGTCTTCGTACCGGATCGGATCCGAGTTAAATGGGTCTTCACTGCTCCATCAAGATTCAGCCAAAATATCCCAAACATCGGGCTCGCTGCCACCAGATCCGGGC
>JAPMOQ010018746.1:0-18295 GCA_026543055.1 Argiope trifasciata
TTTTGGGATGGACATCGTCATTTTGAACCACCGTCAGATGACGATTTTTTTCTCCAGGAGCAACCGGTAAGTATCATATCTGTTCAGAATAGGTTTCATGAGGAATAAATATTTAGTCTCCTCGTAACAGGCATTCAAAACTTCTCGAGGAGGATAAATTGTGTAACCAAGATCATGGTAAGGGGATTGCTCGTAGGTACCTCCCAGTTTCAAATTACCTGCCAAAACATCACTTTCTGGAATTTTAAGAGCTGGTTTATACATCAGACTTCGTCCAATAAGTATTTTTCCTACAGATGAAAAATTTCGAACGAGTGTAGCGTTTAAGGTTCTGAAAAAGTTGCAAATTATTGCTGAAAACTAAAATTTAGACCTTTTATATGAATGATGGTAATAAAAAAAACGATTATTTAACATATAATTTTGAAAGGGAGTTTAAAAAGATTCCATCTCTACTTATACTTCTGTAAAAAAATCCAGAAACATTTTGGGTGTAATAGTAGGTTTTTCAATAATATTCGTAATTACTAGCGATTCTTATTGGCAAGATATTTGAAAGCCTGAGAAAGCCTTTTAAATTTTAATCTATACATTATGTAGGCGCAAAATTAAAATATTAAAGGAATTTTATGATAGATTTATATTTTGTACTAACTCAAATGATTTTATTATGACAAGGGGTTGAAAAAGAAAGATTGAGGTAAATTCTCAAATATATCCATCATAATTTTTAGCTCGTTCAAAGTTAAGAAGCCCATCCAGTTTTTGCTGGAAGAACCTTCTATAAAGGGGGATTTTCGTACAACAAAATGATTTTTTATATCATTCTTTAAGCAGATACATTTTGGAAAACAAATTACATTATGTACTGCTTACTCGAAGAAAATTCAGGATTTCCCAAACGAAATGCATTTTCAAAAATAGATAAAAATATTAAACTTAAAAAAACAACGTGTCTATGACTGATGTTCGAATAAATCTTTCGTTGGGCATTTCAGAAATACACCATTTATCAAAATAGTTCATTAAAAGAACAAAATAGTAATAATGATATAGTCCTTATTATTGGTCAAGATTTATACTGGTTGCTCTGGTTTGTTACTCGCAAGAAAACCCGCATGAAATAAAATATTTGGAATCCAAATCCTGTCTAATTCAGACCCAAGTCATAGTTGTATTAATATAATGATAGAGAAATAACGATTTGAAATCAAACTAGATCTAAATGAGACATTTAAATGATGACTGTATTGAATCCCCTTCCATTCAGGACTGGGAATTTTTCAGCTACGTTGGTGGTCTCTCAGACAGGTTGCCGGCTCGGCATATCTGTCTGAGATTTGTTGACTTGGCGAAAACAATTCAGAAAAACTGCTCAATGCTTGATGAAGATAAGGAAGAAACGTGAGGAAAATCGCAAAAGTGCCTTCTGATTGCAAAGAAAACTTTCTAATGTTGCAAATTGAAAAGGTATTGCTATATCAATTTTTTTATCATTATAATATTCAGTATTTTAATTAGAAAGCCTGTTTTGAAACTTATTAATGAATAAATGTTCAATTCAGACTTTATATGAAAAGTCAATACATTAAAAATACATGTAGAACAATGTATTGTCTTTTATGTGCAATAGTAAATCTGATATATCTTTGTTAACTTTTTTAAAATATGCAATAGTAACCGATATCCGGCGCGTTGCTGCCGCAGAAAAAAAATACCAAGTTCAAACAATAATTTGGCAGTGTTTTACCGAAATAGGATGAACGGTACGGAAAAAAAAATACATATTGTCTTGCATGCTGCATTTTAATAATTATTTATTGATAATCATAATGTAAAGTGGACATACATTTGTGCGCGATAGACATCAAAGGTTAAAATACTAACAGGAAATAAAAGAAATGTAATTCCCTGAAAAAAGAAAGTTTTGTACAACCAGTTGAATTGTATAAATAATTTAATCAATCTTGTGACAGATATTGTGCTTATTAACAATCCAGCAAAACAAGAATCTAGGTTTCTTTTTTGGCGTAAATCGTATCGCTTTTGTTGTAGAAGACCTGCTGAACTTGCTAACTGATAGAAGAGGGAATATGGTTTTTACAGCAAATCTGGCTTTCCGTCTTCCACAATTCTTCCATTATCCATAACCAATATTCTGAAATTGGAAAAATAAATCGGAAATATTTAAAAGAAATGAATAAAACACTTTGTTTCGAGATTTATTAAGCAGAAAACTTCAAAGTCATTTAGCTACAGAAAGCTCTCAGCAATTACATAAAATTTGCTAGTGAACTGGTTGTGAAAATGATGTATAATTTCCATTTGAAACATTATCTTTCAAAGCTTTTTTAATAGCTTTTTCTAGTCGTATCAAGCGAGCAGCTTTTTCGCAAGGAGAAGTAGTTTTTACTTGCAATTAAATCTTATACATAACGTTCACGATTCCTCCAAAGGAATACTTTTAAGCATCAAATTATAGCCTAGTAATTGTTCTGTATGGCTTGCAATTATATACTTCATATAACATTATGTACTCTACTGGAATCAAACCCCATGTCATCACAATACTATTAAAAATGTAGTTTTTAGGGTAGTTTTAAACTTTTTGGTATTTTAATTTCACTTCCTCTCGCTTCTAATTTCTTTCTTCAGAAGCAGGTTCAGAGGAAATTTTGGTTATACTTGTCTCCTGGCAAATTGTTCACACTGTCTACCAATAAGTATTTGTACACCCATGCAAATGAGGACATCTGCAATCTTGATAGACGTCGCATCTTCTGTATTGAAATATAGTTTTGGAAACAGTCTAATCAATTAGTCTCATGCAAGATTGCAGAAAATTCAAAGTCATCTGACTTCGAAAAAGGCGTAATTATCGGATATTATAAAAATGGCCGATTCTTGGTGAAAGAGTTTTGAAAATTGGTGAAAGAGTTCTCATGTTTTATTCAAGTCGATTGGAAAAATAAACTACAGTCCATCATCCCAATATTTGTGGAATGCATGCCCCAATAGGTTAAGGTTGCAACTGCTTCAGGTGGAGGCTCTACTACTACTGGCTACGAATTACATTTTTTTCTTTTATCTCAGGTTTTCAATTACTTATTGAATAATGGTGTATAATTTCATGTCCATCAATCTACAAATTTTGATTGCATTATTGAAGTTCTATTATGCATATGCATCTTTCTAATAGAGACCGTGTCATAATATCCTGTATTGTAGAGATATTAAAAACCTAAAAATCTGGTTAAAATTTTTTCTAAACTTCACGTTACTGTACTTTAACATTTTATTTGTTTTATATATTAGATATTTTAAACAAATTTCCATTTTTAGCAAAGGAAAAATACTTGATTTTATAATAGAAATGATTTAAAATTCAGAGAAACTATGTAATCTACTGCTTGGGAGCTATTCGAGATTTGTCCTCTAGGCAAAAATTCAAGCGCACCCTTTCGAGACGGGCGTATCACCAGTGCATTTCTGGAAATAGGACTAATGGAGCGTTGATGTATATACGCATTCTGGAGTGAAACGATTTTCAATCGCAACTAGAAGACTCACTGTATCCACTTTTAAAATAAGATCAGGAAAAATTATACTCAAGTTTGCTCCTATTATCATTTTTTACGGGGGAGGAAGGGAGAGGGGCAAATAAAGGAAACTGGTTGTATAATTTCCTAGATTATAGAATCATACGCGTTTCAAGTCTCGCTATTTTTTCCTTTGTTATTACTGTAAAACTGCACCTAGTCTTATAATCTTTTATGTTGCAATTTTCATATACATTTCGTGCATTTCCTTTGGTTACAGAAAGATTTGCTCTAGATGTACTATAGCAAAGAAAGCAATTCGTCAATGAAAGAATGACCACGTATTATAAATGAACTAATAATCAAGAAAGGTAGCAAAAACGACAGCATTATGACTTTAGCTTTGTTTTTCAATGTTAGACTACGCGACTCAAAACCACCGTCCTGTAGGGCGATTCTCCTGTATTGTCCATCACCTACGTGTGCCTGAAATAGAGGTCTCTAGTGATGAAAAGTTTAAACTGGTACCATTAGAATGACAGCTTTTAAAAAGGTATAAAAATTCATTGCGAAGTAATACTTTTAGAAGTTATGGTGGAAAACTCCAAAATATAGATAATTTTTTTATTAGTTAAAAAAATTGCGTCCCTGTAGGTACTCATGTCACAAATTCAGCAGCTTTAAGTTTGGTAAGTCCAAAGGTCTGGTCTCTAGAGCACAAACGCCCGCAGACCCTACAAATTTAGACCATAAGTTCTTAACACCCATAAATTTAAGAACTATTTAAACATCGATGATTGAGTCGGATGTTTATCAAAGTCAATTGCTTTTTGAAAATGAAGACACTAAGATCATGGATATATTGTAAAGTTTTGAAACACACCTGTCATAATCCAAAATCGTGTATAGAATGTGCGCAATTGTGATAACTGTGCAATCCCAAAACTCTTGCTTTGTTGTATTTAGAATCAATCTGTCACTTTCCAAATCTACTGCAGCCGTTGTTTCGTCCAAAACGAGAATTTTCGTCTTCAACAGAGCTCTTGCCAAACATAGCTGTTATCTTTGACCAACACTAAGAAGAAAATAAAATATTTGACACATGAGGGATAAAAGAGAATGCAAAAGAAAAGCGAAGGGATAAGAGAATGCGAAAGTAAAGAATCCAAAGTATTTGAAAATATAAACATATTGTACATTCCTTAATTTTTAACAATGGTAGAAAAACACTCGATTCAATATTTGCAAAAGCAATGAATGTTTGAATTTCATTGCAACAAATGAAATTTAAAGCTATTTTGAAAGTGACTGTACCTCAGACGTTTCTCCTTCAGATGGCATGGGAACTTTGAAGACGCTTTAGCATTGAAACAGTCGGATGCATCCGATTACTAAAGGTTTTATTCACTGTGCGACTGCTGCAGAGTAATGGATTCCAAATAATTTTCAGTTGGGTTCTGAATTATCTAAGCATGTTGGGGAATAGGAGGGAGGATTTGGCTACGATTTCTACACCAATCCAACAGGGGTCTTCCCTTTTGTGACATTGAGGTGTCTCCTAACGACTTGCGCCAAAAACCCACTTTTTTCAGCTCCAGCTCTTCCAACTACGCCAACCTGAGAGACAAACAGTCTTAATACATCGGAATTCACAAACAAGTATACAGTTTCAATGAACTATAAATCAAGAATGCAAGATATTATACGCTTCCTGCAACAGAATTTATAGGATTAATTTAAGTTTTATTAAATACCGTCATGTGTGTTCTATGTGTGTCCCCTTAGAAAGTTTTTAAAAAAATTAGTAGCTGGTAACTAATATTGCTTTTTACCTACTAATGTTTGTCCTGTAACGATTTTTTTTTGTATACAAAATATTTCATTGAAATATGCAACTGGAATTGTGGAATTTTATTTTTCATGCAAGAGTATGCCCAGATATGCAAGATAAGTATGCTAGAATGCTGTAAATACTTAATCTACAGAACATATACACAAACTACGATAGATTATAAAATGAAGTAATTTATAATGCATTTCTTGCATAAACAAAGTATGTGGAACAAAATATCAATTATGCAAATACTGAATATGTATTTGCATATCTTATACTAGTTTTCATGCATCAATTGAAATTAATCAAAGTATTTAAAGTTGTAAATATGAAAATAAGATCCTAATGATTATTTAGTCAAACATGGATTAAAATAAAATTTACAAAAAATAATTTCATAATATACATTTCTTAGTGGATTATTTCCCATGATAATGCCAATAAACCATCAGGAAACCAGGATTCTCTTCTGAAAAGCTGAGAAAAGAAAACTGTTCATTAGTTAATGAATGGAAGGGGTTAATTTTAAAGTTTACACCAATTGATTAATTCAAAAAAAATTAAATGTTCAATAACACACAACCTGTTAAAAGAAAGCCTTATTAGCTATACAGAAGCAAATAGGAGAAAAACTGCATTTTATAAGTTGTGACCCCAGATGTAAAACAAAAAGTTCTAAAATTATGAAACATTTTGATTAATGATTGAAATGGATTCTTAATTGTAGACAACATAAAAGCAGAAATTTGTGAAAATGAGTTTAAGAATTACGTTTCAATTGTAACAAAGATACAAAAGTTGCATTTTTAATAAATATATTTAACCCAGACAACTTCATGAAGAAAAATTATATACCTAATAAAAATAGAAAAATCTGAAGACAGCTCAAATAAACATTTTAACACAATATGTATACTGTCTTAACATCATGGTTAAAGGACATTAAGTATTACCAGGCAGAAAATTAATCGTGCAACAAATATTTTTAAACAATTTTTAGCAATATATGCGATTTTTTCGTAGTCGGCATTCTTCATTTTCTATTATTATCTCTGCAATTAGTGCATTATTTCTTTCATAGAACATTCAAACTTTAATGATCTATCGATATTATATACATTACAAGTGGAATGAGGGATCAAGATGAATTCATTTTTATTCACAAACTATTTTTAGCATATAATGAATTGTTCGATTGCTTCACGTGATTATAGAGAACCGTTAGTTTGCGCTAAAAAGATCCAGTCACCTTGGTTGACCATCCTGTTCCCCAAAGACGCTAGTTATATTTAATTTTAATTAAATTTCTTAAACGCAACTTCATGTCCATGAATCAATCGATAGTCTATTCCGAAGTATCGAATTGCGAGACAATGAAATCTTATTTAAAAGTTTTGTATTACTAAAATAATTTCTCGGCATTTTGTTATTAAAAGTGTAATTTTCCAGTTTATCTATTTCCTAATTTTAGAAGAAATGCAATCTCACTTTTTATTTATCATACACAGAGGGCGCAAAAATCTTATAAAGTTTTTACCTTATAGAAGTTAACCAGTTTCTTTGAGTTCATTTCATGTTTGCCACTTTAATTATAAAATAATTTTATAATATATATCGTAGCACATGCGTCTTAGATGGGTGGGAGTCTTTTTTACAATGTCAAGAAAAAGGTCTGGTTCCCCAATGAGCCAAATTTGAGAGGATGCACACCAAAAAAGTCTCACTATTGAGCACTAGCACACACTTTTATCCTTTATAATTACCAGAGAGTGATAAGTACCATTGTAAGTGATAAATGATTACTTACAATAAAATATATCGTTATAGACTTGGTTAATATTCAACGATTGATCAATGCCAATAGGTCGAATTTCATATTCAGAGGGAGAATGTGCGTGGGAAGGGTGAACATTAGCATATCAGAAAATTAAATCCGATTCAGTGACAATTCTACAAATCTGTATTTATTAGCAAAAATAAAAATACAATACTTACTTCCAACTATTCTTTTTCAAAAACTCTGCAGCAGCTGGATGAATTTTCGGTCCATTCAGACTGATTTCTCGACCAGTAATGACTTTACAACGTTTGCAATTCTGTTTAGTATCAAGGAACTTTAACACTGCTGTTACAGCTTCACCAGAAAATCCATGTAGGTCTAGTTCATTGCAACCTATATTGCTTTTGAAATAATAAAATAATTAATGAAGATGTCTAGTAAGCTAGTTTGGAAAGATTTCAGGGTATAGGTGGAACAGATTTGACCACGAGATCTTTTCCAACATATGCATATATGATAAAGAAACATTATGAAAAAATAAAATTCCAGCATGATGTATGGTTTGTTTTAATGACGAAAAGACCACACTTTGCCATGCTGTGCCAAACGCAAGACTTCTTAATATACAATGTTCCATGTAAAGAACTTAGGAAAAAATTTAAACTTCTTTGAGTGTTTTCTTAGCTTTTTATCAATAGCAATGTCGCGCAAAAATAAATGCAGATTTGAATGGGGATTATCTCCCAGCAAGTCTTAATTCAATATTCTTACCAAAATGGTTACGTCTACTAAAACTAGGGCATTGCACCAGTATATGCTTAGTGGTTAAAGACAATGACAGGACGAGCATATAGACGCTGGTTCTGAATTAAGATGTTTGTGTGTTAGTCTGGTGTGTCCGATTTTAAGGCGATTTAATAGAATTGATCGTCTTCGGTTTAAATTATTTTTTGTAGATCTTGACAAAGGCTGAACTTCGTGTAGCTTATTTTGATGTTGCTGGTCCCAAATCCTTTGCCATTTTTCAGCAAGACGATTTGATAGCTTGCAAAGCATCATTTAAAGGAACAAATTTTTCAATTATTGCTGAGCAACTTCTTGCAGCCTTAACAACTTTTTCATTTCTCTGAATTCCTGAGTGCCCTGTATCAGCATGATGTATGAAATCAATGCTGACATAATTTAGGGTGTTTGATCAATTCTAAGTGGACAGCAGCAGTTCCACATAATGTCATTGCATGAACTACAATTGTGAACCATTATCTAATGATTTTTACTAAAAACCCTTCAGAATAGAAAAAGTGATACTGAAATTTTCAATTAAACATGTAAATTAAGTCCAATGAAAACTTTAATACAATTAATAATTCAGGATAAGAACCGCTTCATGAAAAATTTAATATTACAGATCCAAACAGATTCTATGTAAAGCATTTTCGTAATGAAAACGTATCTAGTCATCCCCATTGCATCAACAGGGAGAATTTGGATTTTATTACCAAATATAATTCATTTGTTTTAAACAGCAAAGAACGATTTTTGAAAAAAATTTAGTGTTTTATATTCCGTAAGAGTCGTTGGAAAATTTGAAATTAACAGGGAAAATAAAGAATATCTAGAAAAATTTTTATTAAATTGATTAAATATAGAATTGGAAAGTGTTATTTAATCTTATAAAATTTGAAAAAGTTTACTTTTAAAATACTTTGTAATACACAATAAAATAGGAATTTTAAAGCATAAATTAAACCAATAATGTTAAAGTAGGGGTAAAAAAGTGCTTACTTGTGACGCAGAATTAACTCCGATGCCGCTTTGTTTTCAGCCTCCCTTTTCAATCGATGTTCCCAAGCCTGTAAATAAAGCATTCAAAATCAAATTTTATTCATGAAGAATAATTTAGTTTAGTTGCATTAACATCCCGTTTTGAAGCAAGCACTGGCTATTTTGGGAGGGAACTCGTCATTTTGTACCACGGGTAGATGACGAGGACGACATCCTAGCTGGCACCCCCACTCCAAACTTCCACAGCACACCAGGGAGAGGACGTTGGGTCCCGACGGATTTAAAATGCCCCAGACCCGCTTACTCGGCGGTTCTTCGGGGGATTTGGGCCTCGAAACCGATACACTCCAGTTCCGAAGTCGAGATCTTACCACCAGGCCACCGCGGCCTTCACGAAGAATAAATGCACAATAAATGCCTCCCTCCTCTTGCCAAAAGAATATACGAATCTTATAACAGATAAAATAGCTGAAATTTTTTTAAAGGGTACTTATTCACAGAGAAAACATTAAAATATATCCATTGTCGACCATTTTTATGTACCTTTTTGTACTAAATAGGCATATTACTCATGTATATTAGCAAAACTTGAAAAACATTAAAAGCAGGAGTTTATTAAAAATGTATTGTTAATATTGGAAAATCCTTAGTTCATGATATAACATACCGACTTCAAATAACGAAACTTTAGTAAAAATTATAAAATTCTTTATCTGATGCCTTGCATATAAATGCTTTTTTGACATTCTTTCGTAAGGATTTATCGACATAATATAAATTATTCAAGTGCGTGTTAGAAAATCGGACATTATTTTTATGAATTCCTCCAGAAAATATTCTATCCATACACGATACGAGGTATGCCCGTGTTTTCTGCCCTTTCACCATAACTTAAAGAGAGAAAAAAACTGCTACATTTGGAAACAAATATTATTCATTAATCTATTTTTGAAACTATGCACCAACCATATTTAGTCAGCAAGACTAAAGGTAATTGATTCACTGACATCCCAATGTAAAGATAATATGAAAGCTCTTCATATTAATTGCAAAAAAAGCCAAATCAAATTTGTAATTCAGAGTATTTGAGTAGCTCAAAATAATGATATGGAGAGAAAAAAAACCATTCATAGAATGTCTATACACCGATATTTAAAATTTCCAAACATAACTATTAAAAACTAGCCGGCACCTGGGGCGTTGTTGCCGGAGAAATATTAAGTGCAATCAATCATTAATTTGGCAACAGTATATACAATATGATCAAACAAATATCCACTTTAACATATTAGATTGGTGTATTCATTTAGAATTGTAAAGCACGGTGTTCTTTCAAGATGGTGATAAAAGAGACCAAAATCTCTCGATTCGTTTAATATTGGTTCGGAATTATCAAGCGTAATATCAGAAAATACGATTTAAATAAATTCTCCTTTAAAGTTGATAAAAAACGTAGAATATATTTATACCATGAAATCTTTATTATTGTTGAAAAGATAATTTTCTTAAAACTAAAGATGGAGCAAAATTATTTCTACTGTAAAATTATCAAAACTTACCGGAAAAAAAAGGCAAAATTTTATTAAATGTTAGGTTTGAAATTTCAAACATATAGGACTGGCTTCCTGAATCTGTTGAATCTCCTTGGCGATTTTTTGGTGGTCACTCCCTGGTTAATAGAGGCGGTAAATAGATCTGAAAACATTTTATCCTTTAGATGATGGTATTATGCCTATAACAATCCCGTAAGTGCAAGCAGTAGGTTGTCGAAGTTTTATCGGAATCGGAAGAGCGGTAGGCAGCGTATAAGAAACATACAGACAAGCAATCATTTTTATTTATATAAATAACATTTTCATAAGATTGACCAAAAAGGCATATTTTTCTAGTATAAAATGATACCTTCGTTATCGCTTGGCCGATTTTCTAAAATCTGGCAAGACAATAAGAATGAAGGAGAAAATTTTTCTAACATTCGACTGATTGGTGTGATATGCAAAAACAAAGCATATACAGCAATATTTTAGCAACTTCCCTTTATTTGGAAGTCCTACAGAAACGATCTTCTATTAAAGAATTATGCGGATAGTATTTGAGTCGACGTCAGAATACAGAAATTCCATTAAAAGCGTATAATTTGTTACAAAAAATTATCCTAAAAGTAAAGAAAGAATTGGAAGATATTCTATGAATTTTATGAGAGAACATGTTGTATGGCAGTTCGTAGAATCTGTTTTCGGCTTCCAACATTCAGATCACCAATCCATGACTTGGCAATTCCACCAGATAATCGTAGACAAGGGAATTGTGAAAAAAAAAATTGTCTATTTCTAGTGTAGGGGGGTGTAGAGGGGGCTGTATCTGCTGTAATGCCGGAGTCACGTGCGATTCTCTCCGATGCAAAAAAATTAAATTGAACTTCAAGTAATGTTGCTATCATTGAACAAGACATTTCAGGAGGTTTCTGCTTGAATTAACAAACAATTATATTTTCAAAGAAAAATCCATTCAATGCTTGCTAAAAAGTGCAATAAATCTACTTTCCCTCCGCATTATCAAGCGAAAGAAAATTTTTAAAAAAAAAATCAGTCAATTTACATTAGTTGGTTGAATTTTTCTGCCGCAAGAACAATGTTTGACTATGCTGCACCAATTTACAGTGGTCAAGTAACGACAACATCGCATAATAAAATAAGAAAATTTTCATGACGGAAATAAGCTTACCAAAGAGATTTGTTGAAAATGGTTGTAGATAAATCGATTCTGAAAACTTTTCAAAGAAAATAAAATCAGTTCAAAACTCTTCCAGCTTCCGAATTAATATGTAGCTCAGAATAAATAATTTCCACATCTCAAAGCTCATGAAATGTAATGGTTCGCAACGGGGTACTTATGAGCGATGCGGGAAAAGAGCATGGAATAAATTGCCACCAATTATTTAACCCATTCGAAAAGTTCACAGAAAAATATAAGCAACGGACGTTTGCCTTTTCCCAATATTCGAATGATAATTATAAATTGCAGACTATTGTTTGACTTTTGGCTTTCAAGAGAATGTTGACTGCTAATCGCTTAGTCTATAATTGAGGGTAAAGTGAAATCAGACATTAAACTTTCACATGAAACTTAAATAAGCGTTATTTAACAAGTATATTTGAAACATTTTCCAAGTCTCTAATGATGATGATTGTTTTCTTTAAATAATTCGACGGATCGAAGGTCCATACAAAAAACAGAGGGACGTGGTTTTTTTGTTTTTTTTCCCCTGCTTGGAATGATCTTGTGTTGATTCATATTTTGGACAAACTTAACTAATACTCCATTCTTTTTAAAGAAAGTACAATTGAATTATTTTTCATTAGTGAGAAAAGGTAAGGTTCGAAAATGAAATACGAAACATCCACTCTTCGGTTCAAATGAAACTGATCTGAAAGGAGATTTAATGAAAGGAAGTTCTTTCCCTTTATGACTTTTATCTCCCTCCAGTGATTCTTTAACAGTGTTTATTTAGTTTCTAATTCGTTTTCATTTTCGAGTGCAATCCATGAGAAATTGGAGAAATAAACCCTGAAAACCACGAAAAATTTCGATGCATGTAGATTGTATATTAGAATCATCACAATTCCTTTAGTTCCACAATTCAAGTTATCTTTTTTCCCATGAAGTGTATACAAGATACAGAAAACACCACTTGACTTCATAATTTGCGCATCTAGTGATTGTTATGTTTGGTTCAATCTTTGACTGCGAGATTCAGGCATGCACTTGATTACAAGATCTAGCAGGAATTAAAAAACAAATTCTTGAAACCGGTTGATTTTTGAAATTTTTATTTGAAACTAGCTTCAGCACTGATTTTCCTTGAAGACATTCTGATTTCTTCAGATGGTAATCTATCCAGATGATTAAAGAAAGCATTCATATGAAACTGATTTTTTTCATATTTAGTTCTTTTCCCATTATTCCTGTTCATGAATTATGGAAGCTCTTTGATGTTTTGGCCTCCTCTTCAGCATTTTTTCTGGTAAGAAAAATTTTCTGTCTAATTTCTGCTTTTTTTTTGTTTTTATTTATAAATATGAATTTAGTTTATTTCACTTCCCTTAAGAGTACTTACAGTGGGGAAAATGGCATGCTTTTAGACCTCATTTTGTTGATCGTTACACATAGCTTGCCGGCTTTGTTTTCTCTAAGCTTTCTCGTGTGCATGCTCTCTATTTTAGATACCATTTGCTCTCGCATGCATAAAATCGTGAGCACTTGGTAAGATTGCGAATGTATTCCATGGAATGAGCGAACGACACCGACAAAATATAGGTCTTTGGAATACATTTAGAATTTTTTCAGAATCAAGAGACATAATATTTATTGGACATTTTTCTGGAGGCCGATTAACACCAAAAATGATAGGAAAACTACAATCGCAGTTAAAAAATAATATATCAAATTTCATCGATTGAAGTCAATATTCCGCTGAAATAAATTTTTTGTTAGATGAATATCCTAGAATTATAATCCTCATAGGAATTCAATACAAGTTTTTTATCTAAATTGGATTCAATAATATTTCTATTAAATATTCGTTTCGCTAAATGTTTGACAAAAAAAGACACATTTGTGGCTGTGAAATTATATAATACTAATTGGTATCAGGCTCGCTTCTACTGCAGAAGAAATAATTTTGGAAATGTCGTTTGAAATTTAAAATAACTGCATTGCTTAGTTAGGTATGGTAGAAAAATTATATTTTCTGTTGGACAATTCATTGAAATTCAATGATAAATAAAGGAGAAGTGTAAATAATATTTATATACTAATTTCAGCTTTAGTAATTTTCAAGAGCTTTAGGGTAGGCAATATTTTTTTGTTTTTCCGCCTTCAGCAGAAACAAATAAATTTCTTGAATGTCAGTCTGGTAACATCAAGAATACAAATGATTGTGTAAAAAACATGGATTTTTTAGGTTCAGTCCGAATACTTGAAGTGATTGGCCTTGTTGGTGGTCCTCGAGTGCTCTCTTGTTGTTCCTCATTTGCTTGTGAAGCTCGATTAGGCTAGACGTTGCGGTGTTTGATCACATAATAAAGTGACGAACGTTTGGGAACATATTTTTTGTCGAAGCAATCAACACGATAGACATTTCTATAATCGAAATATCCTTTAATAAACAGCAAAATTGCTGTTTGCACTGAAAAATTTCCATTCTATATAATTTACCTTGAGAGGCATCTACAACAGTTTTATTTATACAAATCTAAATTGTATGTCCGGTTTTTTGCTGACAAAATAGTGAGCAAGCTGAATAACAATATCCTGTGTAGAAGACTATTTATTAATGAAAGTGGAGAAAAAATAGCATTTCCACAAAGTACTGTTGATTTTCATTTCCCTCACATTGACTGACATCAATCATAATAATTTTATTTTGTTTGATCTAAGAGCGATTAATTACTATGGGATGTGCTGTTTACTTTTGTTAATCATCAATTTTAAAATAAATCCTTGATGGAAGTGCAAGCAATAGGTTTTACCAAATTTCATCATAATCGATGGAACACTACAGCATTGAACAAACAATTTTATTTTTATATCATGGATATTGATAACTATACTCTACATATAACCTTTTCGCAGGTACAAGCAATGAGTTGACCACATTATATAAAAATCGGTAGAATAGCGCGGCAGAGAAAATATTACGAACAATCAAAAATCCATTTTTACATAATGGATTTATATATTCATTTACAATTGTAATGATTGGTGTTCTTTGATAATTGTAACTGAAGAAACTATTTTTTGTATATTTCGTGATTCGTTTTATATTCGTTCAGAATTATCAAGATTAATGTTAGAAAATGTGATTAATTTTAAATTGAAATATTTATACCATAATATTACAGAAAATATATTTATGCTATAAATTTGTTGATATAGTACAATTCATGATTTTTAAATTTAAAATAATGCAAAATTTTGTGCATTCTAACTTTTCTAGAAAACATTTCAAAAACGCTAAAATTTAATTAAATTTTTAATTCTATAGGAGTGGTTCCCTTTAAGCTTTCTCGCATACTCTCTAATGATGTTACCTCAGAGAAATACTTACACAGAAATTACACACAATAGCTGCGAAAAACTTCTATCATGAATTAATCATCTTTACTGAATGTGTTGTGAGTTATTTTGACAATAATCCTTGGTTAATAGATGCGGTAAATAGATCTAATAATATTTTTATGTGTTAGATTTGCATTATGCCTATAGCTATCCCGTAAGTACAAGTAATAAGTATTCAAAGTTTTATTGCTTTCGGACAAACATTCATATTCGGAAACCAAATATAAACAAAACATTTTTCAGAAACCAAACAGGTCTGCATCTCCCCAATGCTGGGTACTTAAATCAAAATAAATCCAAAGGTTTATCAGACACATAACGTTTATTGACAAATGAACAACACAACACAGATACACTTATAATTATCACATGACTACAACAAAATCACAATCCATACGGAAAAATATTACACAGCTTGGTGGCTGACGTCAGAGTCGACTCAAAGTTTGAAGACACCGTACGCAAGTCGAATCTGATTGGTTTATCAATTAGTGAACTGAAAAACCGCCAAAGGCGTTTTCTGCCAATTTTACAGTAATCAATTTTTATCTGCGAAACGGTAAGCATTGTCCCGTATTGCAAGGATTAAGCATGAAATTTAAATGTGAAATATGTGGCACTAACTTTTATAAAAAAAAAACTTTATCTACAAGCCCCATTTATCACGCATTCATGCAGAAAATGATAAGAAGAATTTTGAGTGATTTTATATGTTAATATTCCAAATAACATTTCGGATCGAAAAAAAGTTTCTCGTCACACTTGGGTAAAATTTATCACGTTGTAAGGGCAAATATTAAATGCCAGGAAGAGAATTGTGTGGAAAGTTTTTCAACTTTATGCGATTTGGGAGAGCATTTATGCACATTTCATGAATTAAAAGGCATTGGTAAACACAAAAAGATGGAATTCGAGAGTTACTCCGGCACCTGTGCTGACGTCACAGCATCGCCATCTGGCGGCGGTTACATTTCGCTTCGCTTCATTTTAAATGTGGACGGTCTTCCTTCCAATTCATTTTTATTTGTATAGATTACTTCATTTTAGAAATATCTTTAAGTAGTTGTCAATAATATACATACAGGGAAATATATAATTTTAAATGTATCTGCATTCCATAAAATTTTCTGCTGATGAAAATGCAGTACCACATGTAGTATTTTTAGTAATGAATATGAGGAATATATGCATTAAAATAAATTATTTATGCGTAAATTCAGAGCAAAAACTTCCTTCATAGTCTTTATCGAATGAGAAAGGAAGAAGGATCAGTTTCTTAAAAGAAAATACGAAGGATGAATTTCTTAAAATTTATTGAAAACGAAACTAGAAACGTCGACTAACTATTAGTTTGCAAGAGACGCTAACAGATGTTCACAGATGGCGCTCTATGTCCAAAAAAGTTTTAATAGAATTGTATAGAAGCACAAACTGAGAGCTCTGTCTTATTGAAGGATCTAAGTAGGTTACATTACGTTCGTACAAAATTTGTTGGCAGATTCATATTTCTGATTTAAACAGATTATTAGAAAATTCTTTACTAAAAAGGAATATGATAACAATGATACAATCTAGCATTGATAGGCATAGAATACATTTTAAAATGTTTCATTCGCAGCTTCCTCTCGCTACAGCGCGTTTGGTAAAATTTTAATTACTGTACTGCATAGAAAATGGTTGTCATAGTCGAAAATGTTCATGCAATTAACGAATTATTATACCATCAACTTAATGCAATTCAGCCAAAAGAAAAAGAATGAAGGTTTGTGAGATGATATTTGATAATGATATTTATTGCTTTTTCATTGTTTCCATTTTCTGTAACGATAGGGGTCCCTGTGTAAAGCATATTCTATTTCAAATCCATTTCCAATTATGTAGTAACATTGCCGATGAACATTGAAGAAGCATTGCCGATATGTACGGCCTACTACACTCAGTTCATCAGGCACTTCAATCATTAAGATGGTTTCACATAAGGCTTATTACTGCCCGCAATCGTTGCCTCTCTGCTGTTGTCCCGGCATTGTCCTCGTCTAAACAGTTGGAACAACGCGGATAACGTTCGTCCCGAAGGTATAGTTATTTTCCATTGTCCCGTTGTGGTCAAGTGATTTTCCGGAAGTAGGCGTCATCTATTACGAGCAATAATTAGCCTCTTGTGAACACACCTTTATATCCTAAAGCTTTCTATTGTTAAATAAATGCAGAATCGGTGAAATCGGATACCACATAAGGTACACCAATCTAATTTTGAGCTCTTTAAGTTAAAAGTGAAATTTTCAAAAAATTATCTTATGCTCATGATATAAAATAAAATCATGTGCACGGAATAAAAGTGATGCACATTAAGTTATGATATCAAAAAATTGAAGTACACTCAATTCTAAAAAATAGCAGTGAATATGAAAAATGATGAATTTATTTATTTTTACTGTCTCCGTCACTGAAATGAAACAAAAAAGAAATGGTTAGCAAACACAAGCAAAATGAATGTATATAAATAGCAATATGCAATGTGTTCACTTAAAAAATGCCGTTAATTAGATATAAAATACTAATCCAGATATTATAATTCAAGTCTACAAGATATTTCAAGCATAAATACTTTTCAACTATTCTTCCTAATTGAAAAAGAACATTTGAAAATCTTAAATTTGTCGCTGAAAAGAGCTATACGATTCTAAAGAATTTCAAAACAATCGACCTTAATAGCAATATTGCTTTTTCAACTTATCTATACAGGATCCCATCTCTAACTTGTTTTGAACAAGTCCGCAAACAATAAAATGTACGCTACGAAAACTTCCTTTTAAATATTAAGAAATGAAATATTAAGAATGATACTGGTTTAGACATTTTCTAGCATGCATATAGCCAATTCGATTTCCTTTTTTACATTAATGAAATTATGTAAAATCGTTACTTAAAATATGTCATCATATTTAATACATCAAATACAGACAGATCAGAGGTTGAGTTATATTTTCTTATTCTATTTCATTATTAATTTACTTAAAAATATATGTACATAGTTATAATAATATCATTTCTGGGATAAGCTACTCACCCTCTTACCATTTCTCAACATTCTGTTGCCTGCCCCACGAGTAAGACATTAAGATATACACTCAAGTGACAAAAGTCATGGGATGACTGTTAATATCGTGTCGGTCCTCCTTTTGCCCGGCGAAGTGCAACAACTCGACGTGTCATGGAGTCCGCAAGTCGTTGGAA
>JAPMOQ010018746.1:28295-75267 GCA_026543055.1 Argiope trifasciata
TAAGCCTTTAGTACATGATTATATTTTTTAAATTTGTACAGTATTTTTACATAAGTATCATCAGTTTGACAAAAAGTAAAAGTGAAATCCACTTCCTAAAAATTCATGCAATCTTTTAAGTGGAAATACATTGAAATTTCACAGAATGGCATGAATCTGTATTGTAACTTTGATTAAAATTAGTCAATGTGTTTGTTTTACACTTCATCTGCACAAATGGTTTGTAACATAACTTGTAAGGCATATTATGCAGAGTCAAAATGAAAACATAAAATTTCTTTTTATAATTTATATAAAATATGAAAAAGACAATAACATGAGCCATATTTTATTAATCCTACTTGTTATTCAGTATCATGAAGCATAATATTTGAATGCTGGCTTTTTTCCATGTATGAATTATTTTGTATGAATTTTCTAACTTATAAATGATTCTTATTTTTGTAAATTTTCATATTGTCATGAGCTATTTATGCCAAAATTACATTTTTATTGCATTTAAATCTAAAATCTAATTATCTAAATATTTTTTCTTTCGCTTTACATCTGCATATTATTTTTTAAATATTGAAAAAAGTGCTACTCTTTTCATTAGAAGAGCTTTTTAGAGTTAAACAAAGAAGGATTTCATTGAAAAAAAATACATTGCATAAAAATTTTGCCTCATTTTGTGTGTGTGTATTATTCCTTATCATTATAAGTAAAATTTATAAACTTTCTTATGCCATAGAAAATCCAAGTTATTGTATATATTTTCTTATGTATTTTTTTAATGTTTATAGAATCTTCATATTTAATGTCATTACAGCAAATGAAATGCTTATAGATTGTGAAACATGTCTTTGTTAATAGCTTATATATTTTTGTTAGCAGTATCCATTACAAAATCCCATATTTTAGGAATGATTATTGGTACTTTATAGAATATATTTAATACAGAGATTTAAGGACAATCAATACTGTACTCATGGAATAGTACCAAACAGCTTCTGGTTTCTAAATAAGAAATAATGACTATTTATTATTCTATTTTTATTAAAGAGCTGCAAAATATATTATAACCAATATAGAAATTTTGGGGCAATCAATATTGTACTCCTGAAATAGCAGTCAACAGCTTCTAATTTCTGAATAAGAAATAACAAATATTTATTATTCTATTAAGTGATTTTTTATGAGTATATATATTTTGTGGTGTATAAGATAGAGAAAGGAAAAATTATAGTGTATAAGAGAAATTGTTATATTTTATTTGAAATGATAAATTTAAAAGATAGAATTGTATAAAGTTTTGTTCATACTTTTCCATTATACCGGTGCAAATCTCGCCAAGCAGACCTCTTGGCAGCAGCTAACAGTTGCCATTTTGGCACAGGAGACAATATGGCCGAAACTTTTTTAACGAAGGTTACCGCTGGCAATATTCAGTTTGGCATTGGTTGCATCATTATTGGTGATTTTTCACCTGCACCGGTATAATGGAAAAGTACCGTTTTGATTTATTCAGTGTGGGATACTGTAAAACTTATTCTAATATTTTATGAAGTTTTCAAAGATTGTTTTTTTTCATAATATTGAAAAGAAATAGTTGCACAAACAGTAATTTTTATATTTTATGCAATGTATTTAAAGATTTTATTGAAGTTGTATATTCAGTAAACTTTTGAATTTTTAATAGTAATAACAATGTAATTATTTGGGGGGGGGGTGATTTTACTCAGCATCATTTTAAATGTTCTAAATATATTCTAAAATTTACAAAAATTACTTTCTGCTGAAATTGAAGATTAAAGTATTTGTAGAAACAATTTTTGAAACATACTAGTGTACTAAATGTGTTGTACTAATACTAACATACAACTTTTTACTTAAATTATTTTTCTCTCTCAATTCCACTGCCAGTAACATTATTTGTAAAGGGTCATTGTTTCACTAAAATAATAATTTAGCTGATAACTAATATCTGAAAGTAATGAAATAATGAACTGTCATCAAAAATATTCACATTCACAAAATTCAAATACTAATCCTCCAAAAAAAATACATAGAAAAATTTATGAATAAATGCTATTTTGACAAAGGTGAACCAAATTAATTGAAAGTGTCTAATAATTATAGATACAGATATTTCTCTCAAAGATTTGTTATAACTAGTAGTGAATCTTTTAATTATCTGATTCAAATCTTTAAATTTTTTCAATCCAGCTTTGATCTAAAATATTTTTTAAACGTAATGTTTTATTACATGCTGAAGATATTCAATGATATATTGCATTTCAGGTAAAATACTTTCCAGTCATATGGGATGTTATGTTTTTCCTTTGTTCCACTTTGGTGATTGGTTAAGCTGGAAAGGGCAAGTTCTTATTTAACATAATTAATTACTTTGCATACAAATGTGCTTATAAAATACCAAATGTACATGTGAGCAAATCTGAAGTTACTCTTAATAATGTGAATTGACTAAAAACGTGATGTCTATGAAATGAGATTTACTTGATAATGAAATTGTTCAAAATACTTTACAAGGCAGATTTCTTATCTAAAGATACCTTAGTAATTTTCTACCAAATTTTTAGTGATTAATTGATTCTTAGCCAGACTATGTTCATTAAAAAAATATTTGATTTGATTTTTGGATGAAAAAATTAAAATGGTGACATATTTCTAATTTTAAAATGTATTATCATACAAAAAGTCATTCTACATCTCTTCAAATATAATAAAAAAATGATTTTAATGATACCATTTGTATAATTTTTTGCCATTTTATTAAATTTTCAAAAATATTTTGAGATATATTTTACATTGCTTTTTATTGTTTTGTTTCTACATTTATATACATTCTTATTCCAATGGTATTTAATTAATTCTTCTGTATCAGTTTACTGCTATTGTATAATTAAATTTAAACTTTAAAAAATAGTTCAAACACAAGAATTACGCTTTGAAACACTAGCATTCTGTGATACTTAAGGCTAAATGTTCAAGTTTTCTTTAATTTGTTTTGAAAATTATTTTACCTAATATATCTACAGAACTATTAAGAAATCAGGATTGTGTGTACAATTTAAAGATATTGCCTTTTTAATTTATGTTCACCCGAATATTTATTTTTCTGTAGTTTTTACCATAATATTTTCTGTTATTCAGTACTTAGTTGGTTTTGAAAGACTGAAATAAATAATCTTGTATCATATTAGTTTTCATAGTATAAACAATCATTTTATACATAAAAAAATGTATATATATATTTTTAAAAATGCACTTAACCTTATAAAAAATTATTTTTTAAAAAAACTTCTAAGGAGAGAGATTAATAAAATTTGTCCCATCACATGATATACATTTTTTTTTCTGAATTATTTAGTAGTTCTTATATATTGACAAATACATGGAATGGCAATTAGATGTAGTAGCGAGAATGAATGTAGGGTTTGAAGAATGTCCTATTTCTTATTGTATTAGACTCTCTTATTGGTAAGGCTCCATTTGTGTGAATATATCTATGACCTCATAATTTTCCCATTTCTTTTTTTTAAAAAAAGATCTGGGTCCTCTTTTAAAAAGTTAATCTGGAATATTATCTGTATCTAAATTTTTAAAAGGAAAATACATATTTTAGGAATAATTTAAAAATAAATATCAATTTGCTAGATGGATTATATTTTCTTTATATAAAAGTGTTAAATGCTGGCCTTTCATGATGAGTAAAATTTTGTTGGCCTGATAGTCTTTTTTTTTTATATTTATGATTTAAAGCAAAAGATTGCTGAAAAATTTGTTCCAGATCTCTGCTTACCAATTATTTTGATTTCTTGGTCCAAACTTATTAGAATTTAATTATATGCAATACCATGAGAATAATTTACCCACAGAGAAAATATGCATAAAAATACCAATTTTATCTTTTAATTTGAATTTTCTGTTATATTACGAGTCAAAAGAGCACTTGTAGAATATACATATTGTTTATGAAGAAACTATACTACTAAGATCATCTTGAGAACTAAAAATTCTCTTATTGTAATTCTTATATCAAGACTTTTTTTAAAATTATTTTTAATTTTGATTTAATTGTGTCCATACGAAAGAATATATAACAAGATTTTAAAACTTTCAATCTTTACATTGTTATATCTTTCACAGATATGAAAAAATTCGTCAAAAGGTCTTTGCAGATAATTGGAATGTTATGCTACAAGTCATTTAATTATGTTTATTCGGAATTAAATATGCATTGGAAAATTTCGAATGTGATGTTCATCCGTAAACTATGGAATACTATTTTAATGTTGTAATGATTATTGTTTCACCATATTTTTTGTGCATTGCATGAAAAAAAAATAGTTAAAAAGATTAAGTCAGACCATTAGACTTGATGTACCAAATTCGGCATATATTTGCTTCTTCAGTAATAAGGAACTTTTAAAATTTTCGTGAAAAATGAATAAAAATTTGTACATTTTTCCTCAATTATTTCAAAGTAAATCATTGGGCAAAAACTTATAATACAGCATTTTAATTTTTTTTTTGTGATAATAATTACATTTCTGTACATATTTTCATTTTATTTAATACTAGCCGCCTTTGGCGACCAGCTGGTTCGCCATGAGTAATGCGTTCTAAAATTTCCAATTAAATCATATATTTTTAGCCAAAATTTAAGAAATAGTTTAAGTTAAAAGTTTCAGTTATTAGTAGTTAAAGAGTCGGTAACTTTATTCGGAAAAACTTTTTGAGTTTAATGCTCTAATAATTTATCAATTATGCTTCCAAAATATTAAAAATGTTTTTTTCAGTGATATTGCCAAAATGTTAAATATGTTTTTTAAAGAAAGCGAAAAAGGGAAAAAATTATTGAATTAATGATACAGATATTGCAAACGATTATAGAAATATGCCATTAAGTCGGAATTTCAATGCATATCCTGTCTAAATTCAATCAGGTGTACTGTAAATAAAGATAATTTCTGGAATCAATGATATAAATATTGCAAACGATTTCTTGAATCCTTTGCCTTGCATTTATTTTTATAGAAGATATCACATTTTATATTTATGTTATTTTATCCAGTCACGTGCTGAAAGTTGTATTTCTTTATATTTGATTTACGATGATAGTTGTTGTTTTTTCATTTGAACTTCCGGCATTGTTTTATTTTATTTTATCCAGTCACGTGCTAAAAAAACATGGTTAAAATATTTTTTTAAAAATTCGTTAAAAATAGAAGCTTGAGTTATACATTAAAGCACTGATACCATTAGAAAGCTAATTGTTTTATCTTTAAATTGATGTTAAAATCATGTTTGTCCGATAATAATTTCGGAAGTTATAGCGGAAAAACGTCGAAATTTCGTTTAAATTTTAATTAATTCAAATTCTAATTAAAAATTCAAAAAAAGGGCTCCAAGGTGCACATTCCCGACCTCCAAGGTATACATGTACCAAATTTGGTAGCTGTAGGTCCAACGGTCTGGCCTGTAGAGCACCAACACACACACACACACATTTAGCTTTATTATAAGTATAGATTAAATTTTTAATTAGCATTTTAAGTTATGCTTTACAAAAATGTTTTTCATTGCTTTAGATGCAGAATTATATTCTCAACATTTGGCAGAATTAAATGAAAAATGTTTATATGCATGTTAATGCTGTTATGTAATTAAGTGTGAATTTTAAAAACTGTATAAAAATAGACAAATCAAGCCAAGATAATTATCATGCTACAAAGTTTGGGAGTAACTTTTAAACATTTTTCTTATGTTTTCTATATAGAGAATTTATTTTATTTAATAATCTGTTTTTCAAATGTTATTAAAATAGTCAAGAAACATTGCAATTCTTACGATGTATTTCGATTCTGCTGATGTTATGCTATATTGGTTTGCTTTTCCTTTAGGTTTTTAAAGAGCATAAAAGCTTATTGAGATGCCTATTAATTAGAAAAGACACTTTATCTTTTTGTTGTGTTTGTTTTTTGATTAAAAAATGTGCATACTTAAAAGCTTGATAATATATTTTTACCTATTGTTTTCTATTAATTTGTTTTATGTTTTAAAAATTTTTCATCTAGTTTCTCTTCAGATTTATTTTTGATTTGAACCAATGTTCATTTATTGATTTCTAACTAAGGAGATGTAAAACTGTGGAACTGAAAGTTGCTGTAGGCAAGTCGTATAATATTATAATTAGCAGAAAAGTATGTTTTACTTTTCCCCTAGAAAAATACAAATATAAAAATATCCATAAAATATTACAACTAAAAGTAAACTGTGTTTAATTAATTAAATAAAACCTACTAAAAAATTAGAAAAGTTTTTTTTTTAATTTGTAAACTTGCTTGTTTTTAGTGACAACTTTTGTTTTAATATCTTCATAATTGTTATTCAGTCAAGTAGTTTTAATTCTATGTTAATGGCATCACTTAAATTTTATTTTAATAATTTATTTAATAATTCGGTATTTTATAATTTTTAATAGTAAATTATAAATTTTGAAAATAACTAGAATATAAAAAATATTATGATTTTAAATATATTAGTAAAAAGGATTTAAAAATATTTTATGTTGAAGCATAAACTTATTGGGAAGCGTCTTCATGCCAGTTTATGAAAAGTATTATCTTAACTGGTGTTTCAATAATTGGTTTTTATACCATTAGAGATAGACATATACTTCCAGCTAAAATATGTTCTAATTAGTGTAAACACTTATTGTTTACTTGAATTTTTTCTGATATGAACTAATTATGTTATTAGAAGAAATAAATACACTCCTGAAAAAAAAAATGTACAGCTAAAAATATTTTTTTGTAGTCCTTAATTCTTTGAATTATATCTGATAAAATTTTCCCAAAGTGCTGCAATTTAAATAGAATATATTCCATTTTCTGTGACTAATATTAAATGCATTATAAAACTTTTCCTATAACTATTGTTGACAATTTCAGTGGCTGCTGTAAGGAAAGTTTGCCATTCCCAGTATTATTGATGAAGCCAATCAACAACCAGCTGTCATTGAGGTAACCTATGATTGTTTTAATATAGTAATATTAACAGCTTTGTAATTTAGTTCTATTTGCAGAATTGTGAAATTAGTGTGTCAAGAATAATTTACAAAATGTAAACAAATGTATTGTAAATATATATTGTATTTCTAACTAAGCATTGTAAAATGCATTATATTCTACCAGTTCTTCTCAACCTTTAAAACATTTTCCCTACTATCAGATTTCATGCTTCTAACAATCTAGAAATTATGTATTGTTATGCATTGTGCTAATTTGAGTATTAATGTTGAGTAGATTAAAGTAAACCATTCTCTTTTTCATAACCTCTTAAATACATATATATGTAACTCCAAACTTCAATAGTCATGTTTATCATATTATTATAGAAGCCTTACGATTATTTGTTCATTGTACTGTATACTTCTCTCATTTGCAGTCAGCTGCAGTCAAATTATGTGGAAAATGTCAGATCTTGTATTTATTCTATAACATTGTACTTCCTTTTAAACACATGCTGAACATTACACTTTCCCCGATTTAATCTGCAATAAGAGTTATTTAATCATTCGGCTTTTACCAAAGTGAAGACAAATCACTGGTACCCTCTTAACATGCTCTTGCGTGTTAAATTCTACATTCATTCTGTGAAAAATTAATTGTTGGAAAATAAGGCTATGATATTTTTAAAAAAAATCATTAAAAATAAAAACTATAGATTAAAACATTATTATCAATGAAAAAAAGTCATTTTTAAGAAGATTTAAAAAACAGTTTTATGCTGTAATATTTTAAAACTTATCACAGAAGAATTCCAAATGTTAGTTTGATTTTTAATCAATTAAAGCTCAAAAAAAAATCTGTGCTAAAATAACAGTATTAAACAATGTGCATGCCTTTTACAAATAATTTACAAATTAGCCTTTGGGCCCAAATTTGAATGCGTATCCTGTATAAATTCATGTTTACTGTAAAATATTCTGATTGAATTACTGATATAGATATTGCAAATGTTCATAGAAACCTTTGCCTTGCATGTATTTTTTTAAGAAAATATAGTATTTAATATTTATTTTATTTAATCCAATCACATGGTGAAAGTTATATTTTTTAAAGATTGAATTTGCAATAATAGTTTAATTATTTTTTTAAATTTGTATTTCTATCAATATGTTGGCAACACTTTAATAAAATTTATAATTTTTTCCTATCAACATGTTTGTGCAGATTAAATCTTATTGTTTTGTCCTAAATATATTGTAGAAAATATGGCTAAAATATTTGTTTAAAAATTTATTAAAAATAGAAACTTAGATTTCATTGTTAAAATACAGGTGCTATTAGAAAGCTAATTTTTTAAACTTGTTATTAAACTTTAACTTAGTATTAAATTTCTTAAGTAAATATTGAAGCATTTTCTTTTAAAATAATATTAAAATGTTTGTGTAATATTATTTTGAAAATTATAGTGAAAAAAATGCCACAATTTCGTTTAATTTAATTTTATTAAATGAAATTAATCAAAATTTAATTAAAAATTTGAAAAATCACTCTGAGGAGCACATTTTTGGTGTTCAAAGTATACATACACATGTCAAATTTGGTAGCTCTATGTGGAACTGTCTGGGCTGTTGAATATCCAAACATACACTCACATTGAGCTTTATTATATAATATAAATGTAGAACTGGTATGACTATTCTCACTGTTGTTATTTATTATTTTAGCAACACAGTCTATGGCTGTCGTCTGTAGCAATGAAGAGGCGATAAAACGTAAAACTTAGTATTAAATTTCTTAAGTAAATATTGAAGCATTTTCTTTTAAAATAATATTAGGAGAGAACTCCAAGACCTGTATATGGTACTTTATTTGGATTTTTTTTATAGTAGTTATTGCTTTATGTGTATTTGAATTTACTAAAGTTCTGGTAGTTTTAATAGAAGTGATCTTTATTTTTTCTGTTAACACACACACACATATATTTTTGTAAAATTTATTGATTCTTTTATTCTGTACAATATTTCATTATTTCATAAAATATTTGATCAAGTCAGTTAATACAAATTAAAAATTTAATTTTTCAACTTGAAAGTTGAAATAAGAAAAAATAGTTTCGTAATTCATTATACAAAATATAAATGTTACATGAAGGCACTATAAAGCTATTTGCCATAACAAGAATTGTAAAAATGGAATTGCATACAAAATTATTTTTAAAATAAATGTTTTTTGTGGACTTGCTGCATTTAATAGCAACATTTTTTAAAATCCTTTATACTACAACCTTTTGAATTTGAAATTTAAATTAAAACCATACTGTATTTTGCAATGTTGCTTTTAATACTTCCAACTGATATTTATCATGTTATTATTCCAGTGGAATGTAAATTGTTACACTTTAAAATAACTTGTTAAACCATTGAATATAAGGCAGTTTATGCTTTAACTGGATTGATCAATTATATTTGGAAAAAGGTTGGTACTCTGTGCAACAGATTTCTTGCTTTAATAATATTACACAAATCCATGCTCTATTTAATGAATTCTCTTGTTGAAACATTGTGTAAAGGAATATTTATTAAATAGAGCTTTGTAAATGAGCTTGAATGCAAGAAGAGAACAAAAAAACTTATCTGTCATTTTTAACTCATATTCTAAACTATTAGAAAGTCTGTGTTTATGCTTTTTCCAGATTTAGTAGAAATAAAAAACACTTCATAAAAATTCTGGCAGTCTCTTTAAATTGAGATGCACCATTTATAGCATTTTCTTGTAATTACATCAAATGATGATATTTCTTTCAATGAGATTTTAAAAAATAATCTTTTCATTACTCATTGTGGTATTTCCAATAATTTTGTAACTCCTTCTAATACAGCTGATCTGCAAGGTATTCAGTAGCCATAATTTCTTCATGAACATTGAGAAAATCAGATAACTCCTTTTTGTACTCCAACAGATCTTGCATTTTTATAGATTATGCCATTTTTTGTGGAAGCCAATTTAATTAATTTAGTTGCAACTTTTACAAATGAGAAGTTACATACAATACTAGACTGCAACTAAAATTACAACTGAAAAATTATATTTATATAGTTAATGAACGTCATGACATTCATGTTAAAATTATAATATTGTTTTTACTAATAATACTATTACACTGTAACTAATAATGTAATGATTTAACTGTATTTTTGATATTTACTTTTGATTTTAAGTAATGACTATTGCAGCGAATCCTTAGAAAAACTAATAAGGATATCGAAAGACATTTGATTCCGTTTCTTAACTCTTTTGATCCTAAAAATTATTAAAATTATTATAGAGTGGTATGATTTAACTGGAATTTAGAGCTGGAGTGATATGATTTAACATGAAATAACTTTTAAACGGTTAAATATATACTTTTTATATTTAAAGTATGGACTTTAAATTTAAAAAAAACCCAAATCACATTAAAAAATATATAAATAAATACTTATCGTAAAAAAATATTTTCTGATAACAATCTACATTCTGGATAAATGATTTACAGCTAAAGAATAAATAATAAAGTATTTTAAATTCTTTTTATTTAATAATATTCATAAATAAAATTTTTAGTTCATTATAAATGTACAAAAAACAGTAGTCATTAATGCTTATTATTGATAAAGATTAATATGGAAGGTGAACCTGTTTCATTATTAAAAATTTTGATAAATTGATTGTTATTTTCATTCTTTTTAGGGATAAAGCAACATCATAATCTTGTCCTACATTTATATTTAATTTACATTTAAATTATAATAAAAATATGATTTTCCAAATAAATTCTCTGAAAATATTAAAAACTTTAATACATTACAAAAAAAAAAAAAAAAAAAAAAGAACCACAGATTCTTTTCAAATAAATATTGCATGAATTGTTATTTCTAATCCTATTGATTAATTTTTGTTATTTGAAATATCTGAAAATTGATATCTTTTTTGATTTGAAATGCCATTTAATGCAATAACATCATAAAATCATTGATTTTACTTTAGTCTCTTATATGAGTTGAAAAAAAATATAGGTATCAGAATAATAAATATTGAAGCAAGCTGTTTAAAAGGATACCACCTAACGTTCAATCCATTTTTTTTCTGTGATACCCCCACCCACACATGTTATCTACATAGTTTGAAAACCACTGGTCATATGTAATGCATAGATTACCTAATTATATGTTTTGTACTTTAAACATTTTACATGTATTTTGAAGGATTCTTTATTGAATCATAGATATTGACATAATTTTTTTGTGAAAGAATTTGCAATGTCAGTGCTTTATATTTTAGAATTTTAATTCTAACATTAGTTTATTATTTTCCCAAAACTATAATTTTCTTTATGAAAAATTGCTACTATATTTTATTAACTGTGTAAATTACTTTCAGTAAATGGTATTCTTTTGACATTTGTTAGAAGGAAATGGAATTTTTATTATCCAGTGTAGGTAACAGAAGGCTGTATATATCTCATTTTTTTTATAGATTTATTTATCATTACATTTTTGTCAAAGATATATAAGTGGTTTCGGTCTTTGAATGTATGGAATAAAAATGGAATTCTTCTGAATGAAAGGCAAGATTAAAAAGGACCCATTATGTAATATATCCATGTATTTTCATTCTTTCTATAAAAGTCAATATAATATGAGTTTATTTGTGTGAGTTTGTAGTTGTACTTTTTTTGATGCAAATGTCTTTTAACTTTTGAGACCTTTCGATTTTTTTTTTTTTCATTTTAATATGATTTATGGTATAATGAAATGTGTTTTGTTTGTTTCCTATATATATGTATGAACACTTTTATATTTTAAAATTCTAAAATATTTTTATTTGAAGCTCTGAAAAATAACATCCAAGTCCTCAGTTGCATAATAATTGTATTTGTGCTTGGAATTACTATTGGAGGAAGAGAATGTAAAACAAAGGTAAAATTGTTAATGATTTATCTAATATACTTTGTTCTGCAATTTCTTATTGCATATTAGTAGCATTTATTAGCCCTTCAAGTAATGTGTCTTTTATGAATCTTTTTAAAAGCTGAAGAAAGTACATGTATTCAAGGTGCATAGCATCATTATAAATCCATAAAAATTGCTTTTTGGTCCTTATATGAGGGATTTAAAAGTGTTTATTTTGTACCTATCTTACATTTTTCTCCCTATGTGTGTGTGGAGGGGGAACCATGTCACCATGTTAGATCTGTCCAATTATGGGCTGTATTTTCTTTGTCATGTGGAATATTTCAATATTTAACAAAGTTAATAAATCCAGAGGTCGGTGGAAAATGTTTTATCTCAGTTTATGAAAATACTGATGGAAAGAGGAAAACATTGTATACATTTTTACTTGACTATTCCTTTACTTCCTTTAGTATCACTTTCATTTACATGACACTTCTTTCAAATTCTTTTGGTTGTTTAGATAAGGGGAAAATACTTTCTTGTAGGGATATTTTATGTATGTAAAATAGCAAGTGTTAATTTTTAACAGTAACTTCAGCTAATTGTTATTTTTTTCCACGTGATTATTTGTTAGTTTTATTTCAATATCATTTAGTAACTTTCCATGAATGAATTAAATGAGAGTTCTTTCTTCAATTCATTTTTGTGCAAAAGTTAAGAACTTTTAAACAAGATGTTGGAAAATGTGCATTTCATTTTTGTAGACTTCAATAAGTGAATATATTGAATGATTCACCGTTCTCAAAGTAAAATGATGCAAAATGTTTATGATGCTTTTAAATTACTATAAGGTTATTTGTTATTCTTATCAAAACACATCAGAATTAGTTAACGCTAATGAAATTCATTTTTGTTTTCTTTTATATAAAGTTTTTTTTAAAAAAATCACCAAAAAATTGGAGTTATTTCCTGATCTCCATGATTTAGACCTTTGAATAACATATTGTTGAATTATGTCTGTTAACACGACAACTGCAAAAGTCTTTGATCTGGAAGGTTTTTATTCTAATTTTGTAGATTTCTTCCAAAAGTTGGATAAAGTCTGTTTACATGTCTTTCTCCCTAATCGAAAGCAAGTGAACAAGATAATTTTTAGAACACAAAACACTACATTGGTAAAATTTAGACATAAGTTTAACATCTAAAGTATGGATCCATATCAAAATTTTGAATCAAATCAAAGAATTGACTATCTGGTGATCGATGTGTTCACATGTATGCAAGTACTGTAAATGAAAAAGTTAATTATGTAGATAAATGAAATTTGGTATATATTCTTGTTTCTAAAATTGTAATTGTGTTACAATTTTAGATTGGTTTTTCACTCTTCTGGGCATCCGAAAATAAAAATCTGTATATTTTGGATTTCAGAACCTTTCCCAAATTCATAATTTTTATGCCAAAAGGAGGGATGATTGGTATATGCAATGAAAGATTTCAAAGAGCAAAGAAAGAAAGAATGGAGAAGTATTTTCAGCTGATGTCACATGTGTTGCAAAGTGTATTAAACCATTTTTAAAATGTATCAGTATCAAACCACATTTTAAATGTATCAGTATATAAGCATTATATATATCAGATGCACAAAGTACCCTCTTTTTTCATTTTTTGTGGCTGGTATAAAAAATGTTGCATACCTTAATTCAAGTGATGACACTTTTCTTCTGAACACAAATTTATTAAATTATAAGAATTAAATGGTTGATGATTATTTTCATATGCACAGTTAAATTTCAATTTAAACCTATATATTAAAAAAAAAAACTTTTCAGAGTTTTGGAAATTTTTATTCTCTTTTCAATTAACATCTGTTGAAAGAGAATTCAGCATTAATTAAAATATTAAAAGTGGGAAATTTAAATGAGAAATATCAGGCATTTCACAATATATATTAGAAAATATACTTATTTCACTTGAAGTAGTCTGGTAAAATCCATTTACCAAACATTACTAATGAATTGAGAATAATAGCAACATTGGCCCATTCAAAATATTGCCTATTTTTGTAGATACAGATGGTGAAAGAACTAGTTGCCAATGACATAACTTTCATTTTGTTTTATTGAAAAAAGGAATTTCTCAAAGAAAAGGAAATTACTGAAATTGAATATAAAACTGCAGCACTTGTTCAAGCTATAAACAAAAGATTAAAAAAATTAGCAGTGAAAAAAAATTGAAAGCTTTTTGAAAATCACTGAAAATAAACATTTTATTTATGTATTTATTAATAAAATAGTTTTATGTTTACACTCAAGATTTATTTATTTGTATTCCTAACCTTTTTTTCATGAAATTGGAATGTCAATGAAGCAGCAATAAGCTTTTATTTCTTATATTGCTTACTGTGATATAATTAAATTATTTAAGATAGGCAATGAAAACTTTAATAAGAATTTTCAAACTTAACTTGTCAACATTGCTAATAACTTCATTGTTAGTGAAATATATTAAATAATGCCTAATAGTATTTTATATTTATATATGTATAAAATTGGAAATTTACTTAGTTAATACCCAATTGAATTTATATCATTGAACTCAGTTTTATTATAAGAAATTATGCTAAAGTTGTTTTTTATTTTTTCTCAGAAAATGCTTTAAAAGTAATTATAAAATGCTTAATTTTTTTAAAAATAGTCTGTATACCCTGTTACTACTAAATTTATCACCTCATGTCTAGGATTTAACATACCTTTATAATTACTATTTTATAAATTAAGAGTCCAGAAAAATGTTACTGATCATATAATGCATTTTTAGATATTGATTTAAACATAAATTAATGACATTTAATATTTTGAGATGATACAGTAGCAACTACTGAAGCTGTAAAGATTGTTGCAAGTTCTCTTTGTTTCTTTTAAAGAAGTAAGCCTAGATTCCTAGTTGTTTAGTTCATTAACAAATCATTAATCATTTGTATTAGTTTACAAATCAAATTAAATTAATTTAATACAACCTGAGAGATTATATATTAATCACATTAATTTACAAATTAATTTTATTTAATAAACTTAGTGATTTTTTTAAAAACAAATTTGAATCAAAAGAAAAAAGCCCTTTAAAAAGTTTAATTTCAAGTTGATTGCTCTTTTTGCCTATCATACTAGTTCAAAGGAATCCCTCATATTAAAATTAAACAAGTAACAGTAGAAAAAGAGAATTAGTAAATAAGTATTTTATTAATATTTTTAATTCCTGTTCGAAATGTTTCTTTCTCTTAGTTGACAAGAATATAAATTATGATTAAACCTAGCGTGATGTAGCTGAAAGTAGTTGTTTTCTAAAACAGTGTATGAATGTCATGTTGTTATAGCATTCTTCATCTCAGAGAATTTATAATAGTTTTGAGCAATAAATAAAACCAGTAGGAGTGGTTTTATTCCTGATACACTCGAACTTTCTCACATACTCTTATAAAAGTGTAATAGGAATTTAAACAAACTGTAACAATTTAAGGCTTACAAAAACATATATTTAACAAAATTGCAAACAGAAAGTACAATTTGCAGCATAAACACAGCACAAAATATCTAAGTAATGTCATTGAATTGTTTTAAAATGTCTTTTTACAGGAGTCCTGCAGCATGACCGAGCTGATAAAACAGTGACTCTGGATTTTCTAGCAATTCGTCTGGACTTCCGTCTTCCTCAATGCTGCCTTTGTCCATCACAAGAATCCTGGGAAAAACAAAAAAAGTAAAATTAAATACTCAGCAATGCTCAAGCTCATTTAGTTTTGCCACTTTTTTTATATTTTTATGAAAGGTTATTTTAGAACAGATTTCAAAGGAAACTTGAATGGAGGTCAACTGAAAAGTACGAGATTTGATGCAAAGGGAAAAAATCTTACATAGAAAGTTTTCATTTCTCTGTGTACTATCATGAGGTATAGATGTCAGTTAACATTTATGTCAGCTATACAACTGATGAAATTTGCGATATTTTTTTCTTTATTACAAAACAGTGCTGCTGAAATGGAATCAATATTTAGCTAAAACTAATCGATGAATTATAAACTTAGGTTTTAAAAATATTTTAATCCATTGGTACTAGTAGATCAATGGTGGCAATTTTATTTTATTAAAAGCGGCTGATAAATGTTATAAATTTCCATATTTTTAAGCACAATAAAGGAGAAACATTAAAAAAAGTGAAGTAATGTTTGCTCAACACTCTCACATTCTGCTAAAAATATTATTCTGTCTGTTTCAATTTGAAGTTCGTGTTGTTTCAACTCACCTATCATAATCCAGAACTGTGTATAATCTGTGAGCTATTGTGAAGACAGTACAGTCCCAGAATTCTTGTCTTATCGTCCTCTGAATCAGTTTATCAGTTTCTAAATCCACAGCCGCTGTGGCTTCATCCAAAACGAGAATTTTGGTTTTTTTCAGTAGAGCCCGCGCAAGGCACAGTTGCTGTCTCTGGCCGACACTGCAAAGAAATTGTTTAAATAATCAATAAGATATAATTTGGAAATAAGAAAAATACGCTCATAAAGTGAAGAAAAATGTTATCTTGAAAGATTAAAAACAAAGCAGGTTAATTGTATTTCTGAATGTGAATATTGAGATGGCGCCAGCAGGAATGCCTTCCCCTCAAATTTTTCATTTAGAATACTTTATGCTTTGGTAACATCTTAATAAGCCAGTAACGGCCACTAGACATCAGCAATCGCTTTTGTCGAATGGATAAATTTTTGGACTTCAAACCCAAACATCGAAAGTTCAATCCTTAGCGGAATTCAACCTACGCATTGGCACAATTCCGCCAACACCTTCGCCAAATTGGTGACCTCGGAAGTGATCGTTCAAATTGCTATAGTGGCGCCACCTACCCGCAGTAAACGCAACCAAAACAAAGTCGTCAGACTCACTTGACGCAGCAACAATTCTCTTCGCTCGCTATAATGCTTGGCTCTATAAAAAACCGTTAGTCTCTACAGACTCACTGGTTGAGGAGTATTGTGGTGACATTTTAATAAGCTAGTACCAGCCGCTAGACATCAGCGTTCGCTTTTGCCGAATGGATAAATTACTGACCCAAACACCGAAGGTTCTATCCTTAGCGGAATTCAACTTAAGTAATGGCACAATTCCGCCAAAATTCATCGCTATTTAGTGGAGGAAGTGAGTATGAGGACACCTTTCCTTTCTATGAAATCAAAACAATATTTGATACAAAATGAATAATTGTAGAAAATCAAATACTAAATTTAATTAATCTAAGTTGCTGTTGTTTTCAATTGCTGCGTTTGCTTACCACAGAAGCAAAGACTGGAAGACGGGGTCCATTGCTAAAGGGTCTGCAAAATTTAATTCAGATCTAAATTTAAACTGTAGACAATATACAGTAGCAATATTGCTACTTGCAGAGAGCGTATAAAAAAGCTGAATATAGGTATGACTATTTCATAAATTGAGTCTGATATAGACCTACAATGTTGTTCATAAAACTGCATACTATATTTTGTATTTAAAAGTATAGTTATCTTCAAAATTCGAACTCGAAACTTTAACGAATCTCTGCATTTTAGACCTCCCTGAATTCAAAAATCACATTTTTGGGCAAAATGTCCATCTATTTGTGACAAAGATCTACAGTATTATCTGTTTTTCAAAGTTACAGCATATTTCAAAAGCGCTTTGAGCTAGATGGTTGAAATTCGTTATGGAGTTTTTACACCAAATTTGTTCATTTCTGTCAAATTTTAAAAACAAGGCTGTTCAAAGAAAATTCATCTATTCAGGTGTTCGAATGTAAGTCAACACAATGATTATAAAATGAAGAGAGCCAGATAGATAAGATTCGGTACACAAATTTAATGTCTATAGTGTAGAACCTGTCATATTCTGAGCCAATCCAACTGTGGACTGTCTGTTGGTCTATACTTTAAGGAATATATAAACCTGACTATTCAAAAAACATGACTTAAATTTATCAAATTTGAAATGGGATTTTATGACTTGTGATTTTATGTCACATTTTTATTAGAATTGGTCGAGGAAAACGTATCTAAAACACCAGTTCAATTTTTGGATCCTTATTAAAGCATACCAGGAATTAATCACCACCAACTCGCCCAGAATGAGAGATAAATTCAGTCGAAATGCTACATTCACGCCAAAGGGGAATCTTTCTTAACTATTGTACGCTGATTATCTGCAAGGAGTTCCCTGTCTTGATAAACTTATTCGAGCGTATGCGAGAAAGTTTTGCTATACTACTTTTGTTGGTTCTAAATTGCTATGTTCCTGATCTTTCTTTCACATACTGATAAATACACAAACCAACAGATGATAAATTCTTAATCAGTTTGATTTATAATTGGATACAAATGTAAGATTCTAGAGAAATCGATGTATCCTTTAATTATGATTCATTAGTGATTTTGAGTGTTTCTGGTTTAGTTTAGTTATATTAACGCTTCGTTATAAAGCTACACTAGAGGTATTTTGGGGCGGACTGCGTCATTTTGAAACTCGATCAGATGTTGAGGGCGACGTCTGAACTTAATTTCTGTACCACACCAACGGGGAGGCATTTGGCTTCGACGGATTTAACGTGTACCAGATCCGCTTACATGATCGTTATTTGGTGGAATCATATCTTGAATCTGGGCTGGGTCTTTCCACACTTTTTAAACACGAAAAATAACAACAACAAAAAAGTTTTGAGAACCTTAAATTTTCTCCCCCTTCCGAAATCTGATGATCCAACCCAGCTTCTAAGGAGAGAACAAAATTCTTCAAGTGCGACTGTTCGATCGCTTTCCACAAGTCTTCATCCGAGTGCTCTTCTAAGGGATCCAGATTGCGTCTGAGGGTTCCGCTGAACACAACGGGGTCCTGAAAGAACAGAATAATAATTCATGAGCGTAATAAAATCTTTTTATTAATATTTTGTATCTCTTTTTTTTCTATTCTTTTCAAAGCTGGTTTCCATCGTAGACTCGCCGCGAATGAGAGACCGCGGTGACCTGGTGGTAAAGTCTCGGCTTCGGAACCGGAGGATTTGAGGTTCGAGACTCAATTCCACCGAAGAACCGTCATGTCAGGGGGTCTCTTGCACGTTAAATCCATCAGGGCTAAACGTCCTCCCGCTGGTGTGATGTGGAGAGGGGAGTGCCGTGCCAGTTCAGGTGTCCTCTGGCCGTGGTTCAAAATGACGAGATCCGTCCCAAAACAGCCCTACTGTTGCTTTACAACGGGACGTTAATAGAACTAAACTAAACTCGCCTTAAAGGAGAGTCAGTGTAACTATAATAAAATATTGTTAATAATATAATTTGTTTTTCATGTTTTCTTCTTCTATCCTTTTCAAGATTGATTTCCGCCGTAGATTCATCGCATGAGATCCGGCATACCTATATATCAAGGTCTTTTTTTAGTTATATTAACATCCCTTTTGAAGCAGCACTAGGGCTATTTTGAAACGGACCTCATCATTTTGAACCATGGTCAAATGACGAGGAAGACATCTGAACTGGCACCCCCCTCACCACACCAGCGGTAGGAAGTTAGGCCCCGACGAATTTAACGTACACCAAATCCGCTTACACGACGGTTCTTCGGTGGAATCGAATCTCGAACCTGTAACCCTCCGGTTCCGAAGCCGAGACTTTACCACCAGGTCACCGCGGCCCCCCAAGTCAATGTCAGAAAACTACCGCAGGGAATAAGAAAAAAATTAACATGCTGTTACGTATCGAATAAAATATAGAAACTAGTTTCCTTTTAAACATATAGCACCGAAATAAGCACAAAGTATTGATAAAATAGCTCTCAAAGTGTTTGAATTTTTATCACAATAAGCAATTCATTTACTTTTTAATAAACAGAAATTTTTTTTCGTATATTTACTGCCGTTTCATGTTTTTAATAATTATTTTTACAATCTCGTGGTTTACATTTTTGTTTTGATATCCATATTTACGACTGAATTTTTTTTTCTTTCCTTTTTTTTTTACTACAATTATAACATGCATGTTAAAAAAATTTAATTATTATTTTCTAATTCTAATACATCAATATTTTTCTTATTTCTTACTTATAAAAATTGCCGAGTCCCGCAATATTTTATGAAATTTAATATTAATTGGTGCCAATTAAAGAAAATTAAAATTAACCCGTTAACTGGAGACGTGAGTCAAAATGACTCTGCCTTGTTGATTAGCTCTGATTATTAGCCAGTATTATTTTGTCCTTGAATAAAATCTCAGTACCTTTAACTTGTTCTTTCAGCAGTATGTTGACAAAAGTCTAAGTATGAGCGCGCACGCATGATTGAGATATTCTTTTTCAAAATTTTTGTCGTTATTTATGAAGGCATTGATTCCACGTCTCTGAAACTGGCTTTAATTTGAATAATGCAAAAAGAATAAAGAAATTTTCATAAAGTAATGTTTCCAAATATTGAGTTCTTTACTTTTATTTGTTAAATTCTAACAGTTATTAACATTAATACATACTTAACATCATGTAGTTACCAAAAATAGTATAAAGTCCTTCATATCTAAATATTCATTAAAAGAATGTTTAGGTTTTTATTATAACATCTTCCCAACATTTAATATCATAAAGCATAACACATTTTAAATATTAATATTTATACTATTTTTGGTAACAACATGATGTTAAGTATGTATTAATATTTTCCAAATAAATTCCAATGCTGTTTGAAAGAACCAAAAACAGCATTGATTTTGACTTCATGTGTCTGGCCGCATAACGAAATTCATGTCTCCAGAATGGATCAATTGATAAATTAATTTTAAGAAGAAAAAAAAATGTGTTCTTCAGAACCTAAAACTCCTCAAAATTATTAGAGAGTGAATATAAAGGCATTCAGGCATTAATATAAAGTTGCCTCCAGATTTTCATCAACTTGTTTCCACCAGAATTGCGCTTGAAAGTTTTTGTAAATTTACTATTGACACCTGTTAAATGTTCTTATTCTTAACTTATAACTTCTTATTTTATTTTATTCTTATATTAATCCTAAATAACTGTTACATTTTCTTATTTTCTTTTGTTATGAGTTGAATACTTATTTCTGTAAGCCCCGAGAGATATTTTGTGGTGCACAGGGATTTTATAAATGCTTCAATCTATACTAATATATAAATGTGAAAGTTTGGATGTTTGTTACTACATAACGGCTGAACAGAATTGGATGAAATTTAGCACAAAGATAGATCATAGGCTACTTTGTATTCCGGTTAATTCAGTGGTTCATTTTTTTATTCATTAAAAACAAACTTTCGTGTCAAACATTTGAGGCCAAATCTCGCCAAAGGTGAGTAAGGCTCCGGGTTTTTCCCCCAACAGAAATGAAATTAGAGTTAGCAGAATTTCGACCGATTATTTCAAACAATTCTGTGTATTTTCTTTGTGTTTGATGTGTTTAAAATCAGATGCTATTAATGAGTCAATCTTTCGAATTCATTCTGAAGTACTTTCAAACTAATAGAAAGCAGAATAAAGGCAAAAACTTTCTAATCTACATTGCGTTACCCCAACTGGCGTGGGAAAGTCGAACATGTGCGTTACGCTAACTGGCGTTGAAAGTTCGCACGGGATTGTTGTGCCATCAGCTGTGCTTGCGCATGATGACAAATGTGCTTTCATTTAAATTCAAAGTTGAAAAATGATGTGTATAATACTGTTGTAGCTATCTCCATCTCGATCCATAAATAAAAGGGATTTTACCCGGCTTGATTGTCTGTTTTGTTTTATTTTGGGTTTATAATGTAAACAAATTGTTTTTACGTTGGTTTTGTGTTTTTGTTATTAAATTGTAATTATGTTATATATTTTCCGTATGTGCTTATAGTTTTAAATGTATCGTTTTTAGGTTCGGTTTAATTTTTTATTTATTTATCATTATTTGGTAGACCAAAATTCCCACGTGAACAGAGTCGCGGGTTATAGCTAGTAATATATAAAGGCATTTTCACAATCCCATTTTATAACATGAAACAAGTCAAGTAAGACAAAAACTTTATAGTTAGTTTTATGGAAGTGAGACCTACCTGGGGAATGATGGTTATCTTTGACCTGAGGTCGTGAAGTCCCAGCATCGCAATATCGACTCCATCGATGAGAATGACGCCGCTTTCGGGCTCCACGATGCGGAACAGAGCCAAAGCCAAGGAACTCTTTCCAGCTCCGGTTCGGCCGACCAACCCCACCTGAAAAGTATTTCAGCTGCTTATCATCCGATTTATCATTTCATCAATAGCAATTAAGTAGCATTCTGATTAGTTATCATTTACAATAATGTCATGTAATATTATTTAATAACCGTTTTTGCGTCCATCTTGAAATTGTATGTGAATAGAAAGGTAACCAAAAAACAATTATTAGTTTCCATCTTGTTCAATGAAACTGAAAAATAATCTTTGAATATTTAATAAGGACTTATCTTACATAAAAACAGTTCTACCATTCCTTGATTTTAATTTGTAATTCAAAAACAATAATATGGCATTTTAATTGCAAGATTTGAACCATTTCTAAAAAATATTAAAAGCATAACCATTTATTGAACATATATTCCTTTAATGAAACTTCTTCCTTGAGTTGGAAACGATTGAGATAAGTATTAAATACATGTTTTCTGATTCAGTTTCTTTTAAAGCTTTTTAGATTGTGATTTCTTTTGTTGTTTGCATTATTAGGTGTTCTTCGCTTTTATCCATTAACTTGGGAACAAACTATGATTTGTCTTAGATTACAAGAAAAAGTAAACATATTTATTCCCTATATTGGAGTCTCCAAATCCTATCAGCTCTAGCATATACATGCATCAATTTTTAACGATAAAAAAGAAATGTCGTATTTCCTATTGATCAATGTGATCCTGCTGCACCAGAAGTAACAAACAAAATTTAAATCAATATAACCTTTAATAGGGTACACCCCTAAAGATTTTTAGCGGAATTAGCTAATATTCCTAAGACATATGGAAGTATGGATTGCTGCAGCCTGGTTGGTAGAGCGTCAGTCTCGCAACCGAAAGTTAGCGAGTTCTGTCCTCGTCTCGATCAAAGACCGCCGGGGTTGGCTAATGGCAGTTGGGGCACGTTAAATAAGTTGTGACTGCAAAGTCCTCCAAGTTCCCATAACTTCTGGGGGCACTGAATCAGGGATGAGCCAGTCTCTGATTTGGATCTAAATTCTGATTTGCGAATGAGTTCGGCCGCCCCCTAAAAAGGGTTGTGTCTTGTGTGTTCGAGCAAAGTCGTACTTTCACCTTAACGGTATTCGTTAACAACGAAAAGGCACACGCTTCTGCCTTCATTTGAAAGAGCAACGCTCATTCGGGCTTGGTGTGACTAAGTGGCAATGGACCCACCACAACGTAAAATGAATTAGTTATTAACTGTCTTAATTAATTTAAATCATTAACTAGTTTAAATAGTTTTGAAACAATCATGAGTTTTCTCTATCCCCTCCCCTTTATCTTCTCTCTTTATATATATATAACTTATCAGGCATTAGACCCACCACCACTTATGGAAGTATTAGAAAAATCGCTAACAGCCAGTCTGATACCAGCGATCTTCTTTAAAGCATAACAAATTAGAAGATTGCTCTTAAATAATTGTTTATATTTTATTTAAAAATTATTTGCTTATACTTTATAAAATAAAATACTGCAACAGGAATTGGAAAGATAATTTGGTCCTACCTTTTGCCCCGGAGGAATACTGATATTTATATCTCGGAGTACAAGATCTGTTCCTGGTCTGTACCTCATGTTGTACTCGCGAAATATCACTTCTCCTCTGCATGGCCAGTCATTCCTCGAGAATCGAACACACTCCGTTTCCCAAGATGCCTGATTGAAATAAAATAATACCCTTAGCCATATCTGTTTCGAAAGTAGATGGAAGTTACTGGCTGTGTAAAATAATTTATTTTCGAATTAATGTAAGAAAAAAAAATATGTTGTCCGAATCATTGCAGAAGGACAATGTTTTCTGTCTTATTTGTCTGGTTTGACACCTAATCATCGTTTTCACTGTCTTCCAAAAATAGAGCAAGAATAAAATATTTGATCTTAAGGAATAATAACTGTTTCAATTCCATGACTAATGAAGTTGATAAGTGACTTAATGATTGCTATATTTGTTTTAATATTTTTTTAAAATTAATTTCTTTTTTGTTCACTTACTTGTCAACGCAGTATAGAAAAAATATTGTAATCGTCAAAAAATTCGAATTCCAGTTACTGGCTATTTGAGATAATTTATTTTTAATAATGGTAAGAAAAAAATATTTTGTCCGAATTATTGTAGAAGGACAATTATTTTACTCTCTACCAAAATTTTTTGTTTTATTTGTCTGGTTTGACACCCAACCACCATTTTCACTGTCTTCCAAAAATAGAACAAGAAAAAAATATTTTATCCTAAGGAATAATAGCTGTTTCCATTCTTGTAACCAAGTTGAAAAGTGGTTTAATTATTATTATATCCGTTGAAATATTTTTTTAATTAACTTCCTATTTTGTTAACTTACTTGTAAATGAAGTATAGAAAACAATTGTAATGATAAAAAAAATTAGAAATCTAGATACTGACGATTTTCCACGATTTAGATTACTTCAGTGAGTTCAAAAAACACTTTTGGGTTGTATGTTTTCAATTCATCTATCTGTCTGGCCATCTATCAGTCTATCTATGGCAATTTTTATGATTGCAAGTGTAATTATGTGTCCGACATTGATTCCTGCAGTTATTTGACGAAGTGTTGCGTGTCTATTAACATTGACCATTCTACACAGACGTCGGCGGTCTCGGTCGTTAAGTGCAGGTGGTCGCCCACTGCGCGGTCCATGATGGGATGGGATGCCTGAAATTTCATACTCTCGGCACACTCCTGATACTATGGATCTCGGAATGTTGAATTCACTAACGATATCCGCAATGGAATGACCCATGCGTCTAGCTCCAACTAACATTCCACGTTCAAAGTCTTAATTCTCGTCGTGCCGCCATAAATCACGAAAAACCTGTTCACATGAATAACTTGAACACAAATGAAAGCTCTGGAAAACGAACTGCGCATTTATACTTTTTCGCTGTGATACTACTGCCATCTGTATATTTGCATATTGCTGTCCCATGACTTTTGTCACTTCAGTGTATATATATACCGGGTGGCCAGAAATAAAACACCCCTACTCTGACCTCCCTGGATATCGAACTACTCAGTGTAAAGGCTTGAAAATTTGTGGACATACTATTCAAAAAATGGGGAAACGGATTTCACGAAAAAAAAAATTTAGTTCCAGAAATCACCGATAGGTGGCGCTGTACCACTGGACGTATGCTGAAAAGACACAAAAACACGTTTTAAACACATTTTATTTGAAAGTACCAAGCATACATGAAACAAGGACGTTATAGATGCAGGGAATGCTGCTCAATATGGTTCCCTTCCTGAAGATGTAAAATGTGAAGTCTGTGGACAGCTTGTTCAACTGCGGATCGTAACTGGTCATCTGAGATGCTTCTCACATGCAGACTGATACTCTCTTTCAAATCTGCCAAGGTTATCAGACGTTCTCGATAAACAAGGTTTTTTAAGTGTCCCCAAAGCCAAAAATCACACGGATTAAGATCCGGTGAACGAGATGGCCAAGTTGTCGGAAACGCGCGACTGATTATTCTGTCAGTGGTGAAATGTTGGCGAAGAAACTGTTGCACAGGGAGTCCAATGTGTGGAGGTGCTCCATCTTGCATAAAAGTAATGGTGTCAAGGCATTGGCGCTGCTGCAAATGGGGTACAACAAATGTTTCGAGCATCCTTTTGTACCTGTTGGCCGTCACGGTACATGTCTCAAGGCCATTGGAAGTAACCTCTTCGAAAAAGAACGGTCCAAGGATGAATGTGGCTGTGAATCCACACCAGACTGTAACTTTCGGTGAGTGGAGTGGAATCTCTTGGAAGGTACGGGGGTTTGTCGTGTCCCATATGCGACAGTTATGGGTGTTCACTGTTCCACTGAGGTGGAAATGGGCCTCATCGCTCCACAGAATCTGCCACGGCCACGATGCATCCACTTCAACTCTAGCAAGAAATGTCAATGCAAAGGTCAGTCGCATCTCCCTGTCTGTGGCCAGCGGGTTGATTAGGGCGGATTTTGTACGGGAAACAATGCACCATTTTTCTGAGTACGTTCCACACTGTGCTATAGGGAACACCCAAGTGTCGTGACACTGCACGTGCACTACTGCAGCCTAAAACATTATCCATTGACTGTTCAACAATACCGGTGGCAACATCTTCAACGACATCTGAACGAACCGGTTTGCGTCCTCGACCAGGCTGAACTCCAAGATGTCCAGTTTCCTCGAATCGAGCGATCATTCTCCTGAGAGCTTGTGGAAGCAATGGTCCCTTACGCAAATCCTTAAGTCGGCGAAACTCTCGAAGTGCTGCTGGAGCATTTCCTTTATTCTCGTAAAACAACTTCACAAGCAAAGCGCGTTCTGGCAGCGTGACAGCCATCACTAATAAGAATGACATTCCCCACCTTTTAACTTCTTTTATACCCAGAACATGGCTTCTAACCATGCTTTATGCAAATTTTTCTGGTTACAGTATGAAATTGCAGTTACAACGGGAGTTCTAGCTTCTTTACTATTTTTATTTTCCATAAGGGGCAGAAAAATTAAAAAGGAAGCATGGAAGCATTCCATTCCGCATAAACATTTTAATTTTTATTATTATTTGTGTCCTTTGATCATAGTTCCAGTTGTGCAGCGCCACCTATCGGTGATTTCAGGAACTAATTTTTTTTCGTGAAATCCGTTTCCCCATATTTTGAATAGTATGTGTACAAAATTTTGAGCCTTTACACTGAGTAGTTCGATATCCATGGAGGTCAGAGTAGGGGTGTTTTATTTCTGGCCACCTTGTATATATATATATTCATTAATGTGTAAATGCGATAAGTCGAATTAGCAAAATCTGACCACAGACCTCGGATTGAAGATCAGAATATTCGTGTATTCTTTCGACGGATATCATCTGACTTTCTACCTGCGTAAAGACTCGAACGAAAGTAGCCAAATTTTCTGTCACCTAAAAAAAGAAAACAATGTGTCAAAATTGTTACATTTCGATGTAGTATCCAGGTTTCTATTTATTATTCTAAAAATAATTGGATATGTTTTTTAATCTATTTTTTTACTTAATATAATTATTATTTCAAAGTTTTTATTCTCGCAGTATTTCTTAATTCGGCTGAATCTTGGAAATTTAAGTTATTTTGTTTCACGAATATTTTTCTTTAGACATATAAATCTTTATTTCCACAAATTATAACTGAGGAAATTCAAGAAATGTCATGGTAACCTGACAAAAATAATTGCATATGTTATTGAACATCTAGACGCACAGTCTTATACTGAGAGGTGATGTAGAGTCCTCATTCCTTCAGTTAAACACCAATTTAAAATCTAAAACTAAATTTAAGCAATCTCGGAGTACTTTATGTATCGTGTTATAGTCTATTACATGAATTGACTTGAATTTTACTTAATGTCATATAACTTCAGTAAAATTCCGCATTTGATACTAATGAATCAAATGTGGAATTGTTTGGTGTAATGGACATGTTTTTGAAATCTATGGAACATCATACAACGGTTAATTCCCAGTTATAGACATTTTTCATTTGGTTGCTTGATTTACCTACTGCAGTTCAAGTGTTTTTTTTTAATTTAGAATATGAATATAATGCCATAAAGCTGATTTTTGAATACACATTAAATTCTTAAATATTCATGCTAATCGATCTTGCAAAGGATTTAAACGAAGACCAAAGAGCATCAAGAAAAAACTCACCAAATTATTAAAATACCCTCAAGTATCAAGGTGTGTAATCATGTGCTATATAAGTTTGACGAGTAAAATCGCCAAATTGGCGATATTAATTCTGCGATTTTTTTTGGCGCCATTACAACCGACAAATACTCTAAAAATTTGTCTCTCTTCATAAGCATGCAAACTTCCTTTACATATAAATTTCAGAATTGATATTTATCATTCACTCATCGCTTTCTTTTAAGATCGATTAATTCATTAAAGGGATATAATCTTCATGTTTAGAGTTATACAAGCTTAGTATGTGGCATTTTTATCTGTCCGTTTCGACTAGCCCTTACTGCGCCCAGGCCCCACGACTGAGGGGGTCCTACTCGTGATTCAAAATTAGTGTTTTGAACAATAATATTGCTATGCATATTAAAAGTTTACAAGGTTGTTTTCATGTGGCTGGCTGAGCATCGACTGACGCCTTTATTAGGCAAAGATCATAGTGATATGTATAAAAAGGTAAGAAATATTCATTTATAAATAAGGAAATCCCCATCAGACATGTTAAGAAAGAGCGGCGTGCCCGACGCCTAGAAGTCGAGACTGATACTGGGTTCAAATGGACTTGCAAAACATCAGATGTCTTCTTTTATCTATATCTAATGTAATGTTTTTTTCGATCCTTTACATTGCCAGTTACGAAATATAATAAATGCTGAACCCTCTTTCAGCAAATTAAGTTGAAATAAATGATTATCTTCAGTCAAACATATATGTTGAATGCTTATACGAAAAGAAATTGTAAAAATTGTAATTTTCCTGGAGTAATGAATAGCAAAAACGAAATCACGCATCATTAAATATGCAAATGTTCGTTCTTATCTTTTCTTTTCTAAAAACTTAGGGCCCAAAATCGTTTGTACTCGGGCCCCTTCAGAGAAGGCCGGCTCTGCCCTTGCCACTTTAACCATGTATCGAAAAACGGTGGAAACGAAGTTGAAGACCTAATGCATAACATTTATTTTACCTTTATAGATTTTTAAAAAATTTGATTTTCTTTAATCAAGTAGTGATTAAAACTCGTAACAGCACTTTATGTCTGACTCAATCAAAGATGAGCCGTTTGTTACTTATTTATTGGAGAATTATTAAAAATTAAGAAACATGACTCACACTGAGAGCGTAGGACAGAATCAACCCCACGATTGCTGGAGTGAACGACCTTCTTTCAATCACGGCGAGCAAAGCCGTAATGAACACGACCGTGTTGCCCAAAAATTGAAGACGTATAGAAAGCCACCTAAAACGTAATAGAATTAAACAATCACCTATACTAATATTATAAATGTGAAAGTTTGGATGGATGTTCATTACTCAATCATGCCAGAACGGAATTGGATGAAATTTAGCACACAGATAGATTACAGTCGGGAAGAGAACAGAGGCTGCTTTTTATTCCGGTGGTTATTGTTGTAACGCCTGGCCACTATCTTAAAATGGCGCTGCGATCGCCAGGGGGAAGGAGAGAAAAAAAACGCCATAAGCGTTGAGAGTGTGTTTTGTGTGAATAAATATGGAGATACAGTCCAAAAGTATGTGTGTGATCGTTTATTTTAATTGAGTCATTTTTTATACCAATGAGTTATCGAGGGCCAAAACATGGTCCTATAAGCCGGAGCTCGGCTAAGCATTGTGCTAAGGTATTGTGCAAAACGAGATAATTGTCTTGAAGATGATAAGTGGTGTGCTACTATGCAAACATGAGGATTTATTAAATAGTGCTTCCTGGTCTCTAAAGGCAAGAGTCCCGGCAAAGAGGTAGGAACAATAATTTTTATTAGCGAATAACTAATTAATTTCCAGAGTTGAAGCTAATTTTGTTTACATTGAGTTTAAAAGTAAAATTGGGCTTTGTGGTAATATTGTTCTTTGAGTTAGGGTAATTACTTGTTGCAATTTAAAAATGTCGGGTATAGCAAAATTAAAGAAAGATGAGTTAAAATCTGTTGCCGAAAAAATCGGTTTAGTTGTCACCGAGGGTATGAAAAAGAGTGACATAAAACGCTTAATTGAGGAGAGTGACGTATTTAAAAATGACAACGAAATTGTTAAAAATGCCGTCGAAGGAGTTTCAGAGAATAGGAACCAAAAATTCGACCAGGATGCTCAAATCGAAATAGAGCGTTTAAAAATAGAGAGAATTTAAGAATTAGCGCAATTGAGGGCTAATGTAAATAATACCCAGACTTCTGTTAATCAGGGGTGTAAAAACGAATCAGAAGAGTCGCTGGATAGTTTAATAAAAAGTGTGAGGACCTTGTCCATTAAACCTCCAAATAAGTCTCAAGATTGGGGTTTCTTTTTTACTTCGTTAGAGAGGGCATATAGTACTAAAAAAGTACCCGAGAAATTTAAAGCAGAGATTTTGTTGAATTTGTTAGGAGAAAGAGCTTCTAATATTCTAACTTATATAAACGAGAAAGATTTAAACAATTATGACGAAGTAAAATCAATCGTGTTGAGAGAATTTGAACCAACAGCGCAAGCGGTATTAGAAAATTTTCGAAATGCTTCCAGAGAAAACGAAACTCGTGTGCAGTTCGCTTCGCGTTTAACTACAAGTTTCGAATACTATTTAAAATTGAGAGAAGTAACGGACTTTGAAACCTTAAAACAATTAATGGTATCTGACAAATTGTTTCAAACGTTAGATAGAGATATAGCCACGCATATTAACATAAGGCAGGATCAAAAATGGTTTACACCTCTTGAGTTAGGCAAAAAGTGCGATTTGTATGTTGCATCAAAAGGCAAGCCCATAAATGAGCCGAGAAAGGAGAAAAATATTTATAACAATAAATTTAAAACTGCTTTTAAAGTATTTTTCAATGAGGTGAAAAATAAGAGTTGTGCTTTGTGTTTAAAGAATGGAAATCATCCTATTTATTTTGCCCGCAATTTAAGAGACTTCCTATTCATGAACGAGTAGAGGTAGTAAAGAATAAAAAACGTTGCTTTAAATGTTTATCACCTAACTGTAGCTTTAAAACATGTTCGTATAGGAATTGTTTTTGTGGCAAAGCTCACAATAAATTAATCCATTTTCCAAAAGAAGCAAAAAATGTATCGTCTACGATTGCCGAAAACCAGGAAGTCGTAAATGATTCGCAGGCGGGGGGAAAAATACTGAGGTAAATTGTGTCTCCCCCAATGAGTGGAGTACGCCTTTCGTTGGAACTAGTTTAATTGAAAATAAAAATGTAATCTTGTCTACTGTAAAATGTTTTATAAAAGACAGATGTTCTCAGTGGCAAGAAGTGAGATGCCTTCTAGACGTTGGATCGCAGATTTGTGTAATGAGTCAGCAATGTTTGCGGCGATTACAACTAAAAAGTGAAAGGATAAATCTGTTTCTTGCATAAATAATACTTCGTTGGCAGTTAATCGCAGAGTTACGGCAACTGTTGCGAATAAAAATAAAAATTTTGAAAGAGATATTTCGATGTTGGTGGTACCAAAAATAACAGATTTAATTCCAAATCATAAGTTCGATACGCGTGTGCAGATTCCAGAATATATCGACCTTGCGTATCCTAATTTTAATGTTCCAGGAAAAATAGATATTTTAATTGGCGCGGAATACTTTTATGACATAATAAAGCCAGGAAAAATGAAGCCAAAAATGCGAATCTGGTGTTACAGGATTCTGTATTTGGGTACATTGTAGGAGGTAGTATTCCGAGTTCAGATAAAATTAACTCTAGTTATTGTGGTTTAATATGCGGGAAAAAAGATTTAAATTCAAACTTGAGAAAATTTTGGGAGATTGAGGAAATAGCGAATGAATTACCTAAAAGTAAAGAAAAAGCTATATGTGAGGAACATTACGCGCGGACACATAAGAGAGATGAGACGGGCAAATATATTGTGGCAATGCCATTTAAGGAACATTGGTCATGTCCAGGAAATTCAAGGGACATTGCTCTAAAGCGACTTGAATCATTATGGACTCGCTTGTCTAGAGACCAGAAGTACCTAAAATTGTATTCTGATTTTTTAAAGGAATATGAAGAGTTAGGACACATGACTAAAATTAGGGAGAATGTTGAGCCCGATGTAACTTATTATATGCCTCATCATGGCATCTATAGGCCTCAAAAAAGTACAACAAAACTGAGAACTGTGTTTAATGCTTCCACCTTGACTACTAGTGGGAAATCGTTGAACTGTATTCAATATAACGGTGAGGTCATTCAAGATGAGTTGTTTGCTTTGATAGTGAGATTCCGTAAGCACATATTTGCATTTACGGCTGATATTCGTCAGATGTACCGCATGATTAATATAGACGAGAGTCAAAGGGACCTTCAAAGAATTTTGTGAAAGGAGGGTGTCAATGAGAAAGTTAAGACTTACCAACTAAATACCGTAACATACGGAACGGTTAGTGCTCCGTTTCTAGCAATGCGAACTTTGAAGCAGATCTCATTGACGAGGGAAAAAACTTTCCAATTGCTTCATCAGTGCTGTGTAATGACTTTTATATGGATTACGTTTTAACGGGAGCAAATTCCTTAGAGGAGGCAAAAACTCAGCAACATCAACTTATTGACGTTCTGAAAACCGCTCAGATGTCATTGCATAAATGGTGTGGGAATTCCTCAGAGCTTACCCCAACCACTGAGAAGGAGTATGAATTTTCATCTGTGGATGAAATTAAAACTTTAGGAATTGCCTGGAAGGCTAGAACTGACTGCTTTACCTTTAAGGTGGAAGTGGAGCAAAATGCTCATCCAACTAAAAGGTCGGTCTTATCCATCATTGCTAGACTCTTTGATCCACTGAGATTGCTTGGTCCAGTGATCACTAAAGCCAAAATTTTCATGCAACAATTGTGGTTACTGAAAATTGATTGGAGTGACAGGCTTCCTGACAAAGAAGCTTGTGAATGGCAAGAGTTTGTGTAATCTTTAATTAGCTTAAACGGCATCAATATTGAGAGATACACTGTGATTCAACATGCCGAAGTTACTGAACTCCACGGATTTTGTGATTCATCCGAAAAGGCGTTTGGGGTTTCTATATATTGCAAGACAGTTAATTCAGCTGGTGAAGTGAAAGTGAAGCTGGTTGCGAGTGAATCTCGTGTGACGCCGATTAAACAAGTAACTATACCACGTTTAGAACTATGTGCTGCTGTGCTTCTTGCAAAGTTAATTACTAAAGTGATTTCTGCGTTGAAGTTGGATGTAACCAATACATATTTATGGTCCGATTCAATGATAGTGCTATGTTAGCTGCAAAAGGAACCGTGCTGCTTAAAGACTTTCGTCGCCAACAGAGTTGCGGAAATACAGAAACTGACAGATGTTAGACAATGGAAACACGTATCCTCATCTGATAACCCTGCGGACTTGATTTCAAGGGGTATGAATCCTGAGAGACTGTACGAAAGTACCCTTTGGTGGAATGGTCCCGAGTTTCTAAAGAATGAGAACTTTCCTGACAGAAATATTCCGTCAACTGTGATACAAAGCGACTTTCATAATGAACTAAAGAACTCCACCAACAATGACTCTAAGTGCTTTTCAGGGTTTCATGATGGTGTTAACAGTTTTATTCCAGGTTTAATTAATCTAAGTAATAACTATTGTAAAATAATTCGTATTCTCAGTTATATTTATAGGTTCATATATAATTGCTAAGAGGAAAGTAAACGCAAAACAGGTCCTTTAGAAGCAAGTGATTTACAGAAATCTGAAAGGTTTGTACTAAAACAGGTGCAACACGATCATTTTGCTAAAGATATGAGTTTTCTTGATAAGAAAGGGGAGGTAAGTACAAATAGACAATTGATAAATCCTCACCCTTTCCTTGATACCAATGGTCTCTTACGAGTGGGTGGTAGACTTGGTAATAGCGAGTTGAGTACAGATAGAAAATACCCCATTCTATTCATTTCCATCTAACTGCAGACTAACTCATTTGATATTAGAGTATTACCATAAAATTAATTTGCATGTTGGACATCAATCATTATTGTTTCATGTACGCCAAAAATATTGGATTTTAAAAGGTAGATCACTTTGTGGACAAATTGTACATAAATGTGTTACCTGCTTTAAGGCAAAACCAGTAGTTTGTGAGCAGTTAATGGGAGCTCTTCCAAAGGAAAGAGTTTCGGCTGATTTTCCCTTTAATTGTACAGGAGTTGATTTTACTGGTCCCTTCTTGATTAAATACAAAAATCAGCGTAAAGGAGTTTTTCAAAAAATACATGTTGCGGTTTTTATCTGTTTTGTAACCAAAGGTATTCATTTAGAACTGGTCACTGAATTAACATCTGAAGCTTTTGTTGCAACCTTAAAGAGATTTTTCTCGAGGAGAGGTAAATGTGCTAAATTGTTCTCAGATAATGCCACCAATTTTGTCGGAAGTAACCAGGAATTGAGAAGGTTACATGGCATAGTGAAAAACCCAGACGGAGTTTTGTCTGGTTATTTGTCTAGTGAAAACATTAATTGGAGATTCCTTCCCCCAAGAGCCCCAAATTTTGGTGGTCTTTGGGAGGCTGGGGTGAAATCGTTCAAATACCATTTAAAAAGAGTTGTAGGTAATTCAAAATTAACCTTTGAGCAATTTCTGACAGTGACAACTCAAATAGATGGAATTTTAAATTCCCGACCTCTTGTTCCTTTGACTACGGACATAGAGGATCTGAATGTCTTGACTCCAGCCCATTTCCTTATAGGAAGGCCAATTAATACAATCGTAGAACCCAATTTAATTGAAATTCCAGAGTGTCGATTAAAAATCTGGCAAAGGTTAACTAAAATGATCCAAATAATTTGGAAAAAATGGTCAAATGATTATCTTTGTAATTTGCAACAACGTAGTAAGTGGTGTTTTGATAAAAATAATGTTAAAATTGGAGATCCTGTTATAATCAAGGAAGATAATATGGCTGTTTGTAATTGGCCATTAGGAAGAGTTGTAGAGTTATTTCCAGGGAAGGATAATAAAATTAGAGTTATAAGTATCAAAACACAAAAAGGTATTTTCAAAAGACCTATCTCAAAAATATGTTTACTTCCAATGAATGAATAGAATTAATTTGTTTTTGTAAAATTGTGTATTATAAGAGTGTAATGTAATTTGTGATTTAAGGTAAAGTGTATTGTAATTTTGTATTATATATTTAATTTTTCGAATGCGTTTTATGTTTAATGTCATAGGTAATCAGTATATTGTGAATCAATAATTTCATATTGTTTTATTGTGTGTTGAAAATTTGATAAATTTGTCAAGGCGGGCGGTATGTTGTGACGCCTAGCCACTATCCTAAAATGGCGCTGCGATCGCCAGGGGGAAGGAGAGAGAAAAAACGCCATAAGCGTTGAGAGAGTGTTTTGTGTGAATAAATATGGAGATACAGTCCAAAAGTATGTGTGTGATCGTTTATTTTAATTGAGTAATTTTTTATACCAATGAGCTATCGAGGGCCAAAACAGTTATTATCCGGTGGTTTTATTGCGTGGTTATTTTTTTATTCATTTAAAGTTAACTTTCCCGCCAAAAAGCTCAGGCCAAATCCCGCCAAAGATGAGTAAGAACTACAGGGTTCTCTTTTTCCCCCAATAGAGTTGAGGTAGATTAAGAAGAATATCGATCGATTATTTCAAACGACTCTATTTTCTTTGTGTTCGATGTATTTAAAGTCAAATGTTCAAGAATCGATCAGTACTTTTAAATTAAAAGAAAACATAATAAAGGAAATTTTTTTAAAATCTGCATTGCATTACCCCAACTGGCGTAGGAAAGTAAGACATGTGCGTGATTGTGGAAAAATGTGTTTTCATTTAAATTGAAAGTTTAAAAATGATGTGTATAATACTGTTGTAGCAATCTCTATCTCGATCCATAAATAAGATGGATTTGACCTGGTTTTAAAGAAATACGGACTTCATTTGCTGTTTTGTTTTATATCTGGTATACAATGAAAGTAAATTGTTTTTACGTTAGTTGTGTGTTTTTGTTATCAAATTGTATTTATGTTATATATTTTTATAAAAATATATTTTTATACTTTTAAATGTATCATTTTTAGGTTAGATTTAATTTATTTATTTGTCATTATTTGATAGTTCTTCGTAGATATACATCAAAATTTCCACGAACAGACTCACGGGTATTAGCTAGTATAGAATAAATTCGTAGATATTTTTTCCAGATATATCCAGCTTACGTATATTCAATTTTCTAATCATTTCTTACTAACTCAAATGGCAGTGTGTTTATTTAAGTTCTGTAGCAGTCGATGAATTCATTTAGGAAATTTGTATAATTCAACAAAGTTTTCTATACTCACAGTTTTTTTTAATGTAATCCTTATCTTTTGTCATTCCTTAAATAAAATTTGCTGCAAAATTTATGTATATTTCTGATTGTAATTTTAGAAGCCCACTCGCAAAACATTTGACCATTCGAAACTATAGCAGACAACAAGTTATATTTAATGCAGAAAACTGTGGTATAAAGTGCTGCGCTCCTTCAAATTTTGTGTCCGTGTATCTAAATCATTCTGAGCGTCTTTGCTAGTGAAACTGTTCCATATTTTTAAAAATTTTACAATTTTTACAATACATCATTACAATCTTTTTTTTAAAAAAAAGTTAAAATAAGTAAAGTTATAATTAAATAAAAACGTTTTTGGGCTGCAATATTTCTGGAAGTTGCAATGGAAAAAACATAAATTCGCTTAAATTTTAATTTTCAAAAAATAGCTTTTAAGTGCTCATTTCTGTTCTCCAAGCTAAACATGAACCAACTTAGAAAGCAGTCAGACATTTTGTCCTGTGGAGCGGAAAAACACCTAAGCAGACACCTTCATCTTTATTATTATTGCAAATTTTACTGAATATCAAATATGACTTTGCGACCGAAAGGGCGCCAAAATTTTAATTCAGTCAGGGTAGACTATGCCAATTAAGTTAATTATGTCATTAAGAATTGTCATGCCAATTAAGTTAAAACACATTTAATGATATCAAAGGACATGATTTACAAGGGAACAAAACTATTTAGGACAATGACATTTAACATGTATGCATTAAAATAATACTCGGGGGCTACATCATGCTTTACGCTCGCTTCCAAGACAGGTACTGATTGTTCGTGGCAGCGGCCGATAGAGGGCCGAGGAAAGCAGTTATGGTTACAATATGACTTTTATTCATAAATTAAAATTTTGCTGAGAATATTTCCTTCAAATCACTATTGAATGAATTCGACACATCTTACCTATTGAGCAAGGTGGACGAATAAAACGCCCGGCAGTTGGTATCGATTTGCTTGTCCTGTCTATCGATGAAGTCGTACTGGGCCGCGAAAGCGCGTATGGTGCTCGCCCCTTGCACCGACTCGGAGAAGAAGCTGAGCATCGGAGACAAGGTCACGGACTGAAGCCTCCTCACCTGACGGGAGCAGGTCATGTAGAAGCACTGAAAGAATAACAACATTAGGTGAAAGTCCATCAGTACTTCTTCTTGTATACAGCCGACCACCACGAAACGTAGCAGTATCGACAGGATTTGTTGTGGTCGACTACTGAAAAAGTATTGTCCAACCTTACATGTACCGATCAGACAAACAAACATTCCATTTGGGGTAGTAAATAGCTGTCATCCTCCCCTCTCAAAAATATGCACACTCTCAAAGAGTTGGAATGAAACTATCCATCTTTGACATCATATCCTTCAGGGTTTTGAGATGACCTGGCACCTTCAGTACTGTACTTAAATCATTATTTACAATCTTCAGGTTTTTCCTTCACTCTGAGGTCTCCATACATTCCATTATATAGTGGTAAATCGTACCCATTTCTCCACAAATGCATTTATTTTCCTGCGAGTCCATGAGTATTGTCCTACTGTCTCAAGAAAAACTCTGAACATGGTTGCCGTAAATAGACGAGTCTAATTAAGGAGGGAAGTAGGCATTAAAGCAGACCATAACATTTGGCTTGCTAGGCGCCCTTCATCAAGCTGGAAATTCATTTCGTTCGTGTTTATACAGATCTTATATGACAATTAAATAAAATTAAATAGTAGATAAGCTTAAAAATTCCTTGTAATTTAAGTTTTAAAATAATGCCTCTCTTAAGAAAGCCTTCAACGATATTTCTTCAACTGCTTTTGTATTGATTTTTTTTTTACATGAGATTGCCATCAATTAAATAAAAACCATTGGATAATAACAAAATAACTTGATATTTTCTTGAAGATTCATGTGTCTTTAAGAGTGAAAGCTTACGTTTTAAAACTAAATCCCCCCGCTTCGTTTTACACTAGAATTTATAAGTAAAAGTTAATTTGGAACTGTTTGATTCATAATAAATCTGTTACTGTTTCATGTAAATAATAAGTAAAAACATGAAATTCAGTAAATAATTACAATATAAATAAATCAATAAATAGGCAACATCAAAGATATTTATTGCTTTCATATTCGTTTGAGAACTAACAAAGTATTTATCAGAATCTTTGGAATAACTCATACACCCTAAAATTGGTTACCCAGTCCTCCATAGCACTTCATAGAGATATATTACATACAAATTAATATCCACAAATTATTGAAGAATAAATATTTCCAAAGAATTTTAATAAATTAAATCATTACTCAAAATTATTTAGCTGTCATCGATTTCCAACTTAATATATATGTGAAATTATTTTACTCAAAAATCCTGATATAATTTTGTTGATCAATCAAATGAACACCGTAGGCAAAATGAGACTTCTAACCGGCGATTCTCCAAATAATAATGATACTTCTAACCGGTTATTTTGGTGCCAAAAGAAATACAGCCCCTTCCTTCAACAACAAAATGCTATAGAACATCCCGTATTTAAGCCGACTGACCCCTACTTTTAGGGTTACTAGAGTTTTTCTCGTGACGGTAGGTCAGTACAGTTTTAGTCGCGATTGATAGGTAGAAGGCCGGATTTATAAATTTTTCAGGACTATTTTCACCTAAACCAGTGCAAGTGATATCTCTAACAATTTCTCATATACTCTGTAATAAAGATGTTATCCCCCAACCAGCAGAAAATTGACCTTGGGAAAGCAAAGAATGCCTTTTTTGGAATTAGCGTACCATAGTTACGAAATAATTTTTGGGGCCTTTAAAAATTTTGTTGAATCCATAGTGCGATTCTTGGTAAGCATTGTCGTGATTAATATGTGTCATGCGATTAATAATATTGTTACGAATTTGTAATTTTGCTTTTCCGCACCAGTAATGTCATCGTTAGAAAGACTTATTTCCAGTCATCTGTATAGAACGGTGCTCGGGTCAGAGACCCCAGAGCTGGCGTGAAACTTGGCGACAAAATGCATAGTACCCGAAACTTCGAGAATTTTCCCGATCCTTCCATTAGGAGCCAAGATACGTTTCAGAATGATCCTAATTGATCTAGAAGATTTTAGCCCCGTCTCCCGCTGCTACATAAGGCCAGCCATCTGATTCTAAAAGGTCTGGTGCGGTGACAAACCGAGAAGACCTGAACTGAGAGATCTTGAGTTTGATGCGGCGATCGATCGGTAGACTTGAACTGAGGTCTTGAAGAGGAGTCGCCGGGAGAATACCGAAGCAACGAAAGAGTGCTGAATTGTTGTGTGGCATATTTTGACGAAGCTTGTGTCGTGTGTTGCAGCCCATTGTGTCGTCGTCGGACACGGAGCAGTCCTGAATTGAGAAGCCCCGTTGTGCGAAGTAGTGAGTCGGCAGGGAAAGTAAGAAGAGACATAGGAGTAGTTAAAGCCGTTTGGGAGAGACCTACGTGGGCGTAAACCGAATCTCAAAAAGATCCCCTCTCCCGCTGAATCCTGTCTGGCCACTTTGTGAGCTGTGGACGTTGTCACTACGGGATTTCTGCCTGTGGACAACTGTTGTTATTGTGGGCTACTGTCTGCAGTAGAGTACTGCTGTGTGCTGTCCTATGTGTTCGCTTCGGCTGTATATTGTTTTCTTTTGTACTTAGTTATTGTGTTGTAAATATTTGTTGCCTTTGTGCTGTCGTGTCTTCATCCTGTAAACAGACGTCATCTGTGTTGTGTGTCTACTGAAGGACTGGTCATTGCGTGCGTTCATCTCAAACCGTACAAGCTGTTCAGTTACAAATGATATCTGAACAGCTTGATCGATTTTCTCAAAACAGATGTTGTTCAAAATTCGAAAAAACCTAAATTTGGTTCAAAGATCACACACACATTTCATCCATCTAGCTCAAGGCAGTTTTGCTACCATAGGATAGTTCCATCAAAACTGGTGCTTTTCAAAATGATTTGAAGGTGACTTTCTGACTGAACTGATAGAAAGAAAATTCATCCAAAGTCACTCATTTAAAATTAAATTTTGATGATTTAAATTTTGTATTTCATTAACAGATCTACAAATCCTATAGGGGCAGTGATGGCCTGGTGGTAAGGTCTCGGCTTTGGAACCGAAGGGTTTCAGGTTCGAGACTCAATTCCACCGAAAAACCGTCATGGAAGGAAGGTCTCTTTCACGGTAAATCCGTCATGACAAACGTCCTCTTTCTGGTGTGGTGTGGAGAGAGAGGTGCCAACTCAGGCATCGTCTTCGTCATCTGACCGTGGTTCAGAATGACGAGGTCCGTTCCAAAATAGTCCTAGTGTTGATTTACAAACGGAAGTTAAAATAACTAAACGACAAATAATCTGATTAATACTGCTTATTTTCCTTTTTCTTCTCTTTTTGAACAATTGTACAATAGCAAAACTTACAAAAAGAAAGCAAATTGTCTAAAGATTGCCTCAACTTACTTGAATGAAGATGTAAATAACACAGAGGGGTATCATAACGACCATGAAAATCGGAAGAGTTGATATGATGACCACCAGCGAGCCGATGATGGCGACAATAATAGTGGTGACGCTCTGGAGTCTGTTGGGGATGTCGATATCCACCGAGTTGATATCTTTTCCGAATCTGCAATTTAAAAGATAGCATCAGATGTAGTTTTTTTTATTACTTATCTATATTAACTTTGTGTAATAAGGCTCTTTTAAGGTATCCGACTACGTTCGAAGGAAATTTTTTGAAAAACTATTTAAAATAACAGTTTTTAGATATATTGTCAATTATAATGCAAAATACTATAAATACATCAAAATTATTTGAAAATATATCTTGAGAAATCGAAGAAATTTAAACAAAAACCGTTAACACTCTCCACAAATTAATGCAGCAATCCCATTTTTCTTTGTGCACAAGTTATTTAATATAATGATGAATGAAATGGACCAAAAACCAAGAAAAATGTTGAGATGCAAAGAAGTTATGAATAAAAATATACGTATATATGCATTTTTTTCCATAAATTCACGACTTAATTTTTCTAAAAAACACATATGAATGAAAAAGTATTTATTAACTATAAAACTTTAGTTTCATTCATTGCCCATATTATTTAAAACACAAGCTGAAATTTTTACGTGAATACCTCTATTAATTTTTCAAATATCATTTTAACGGTGGAGAATTTTTTTGAAAATTAAAATTGAAGTTAGAGACACATTTTAGCTGAAAAATATGTGAAAATATGGATGATAGGGTCAGACCTTTCTTTTCCTAGAAAAGATGAACTGTTTTGGGAAGAGGAAAGTCTGAACTACATGAAATAACAATAAAATAATCGCCAATGTGGCCGATAACCAGTGCTTTAACGTAGTCGGACACCTTAAAATTTTCCATAAATGATTTTATTTCATTGTATATTGACATGTTAAGTATTCAGAAAAACCATAGAATCAATCACAGATCCTCAAGTCCGAATTATGCTATTTTAAGACTATATGAAAACTTATTACTAATTGTTATGTCACTAATGTTCGCCTTCAACCTCCCTCATTTTCTAGAATACCATAAAACCTTAAAACAGTTCCCGCTTTCTACAACTGGACAGATTTTTTCAAATTAATTTCAATACTTTATATATATAAGTAACCATTTAGAATGCTCAATACTTTGTGGCGGTGGTCATATGTGTCAATAAGGAGGTTGATTGATTGATACGGTCAATTTGCAGTACACATGTTTTGAGTACAATTTTTTGCTCACTAGATGTTGTGATGGATATTTGCATCATCATCTATACTAATATTATAAATGTGAAAATTTGGATGGATGGATATTTGTTACTCAATCACGGCTGAATGGAATTGGATAAAATTTAGCACAGAGATAGGTTATAGTCGGCAATAAAACGCAGGCTGCTTTTTATTCCGGTTCATTGAGTGGTTCATTTTTATTGATTAAAAACTAACATTCGAGCCCAAAAGCTGAGGCAGATTTCCGCCAAAGATGAGTAAGACTCCAGTTTTTTTACCCCAACAGATTATGGTTAGCAGAATTTAAACCGATTATTTCAAACGATTCTGTTTATTTTTTTAGTGTTTGATGTATTTAAAATCAAATGTTGTTCATGAATCGATCATTTGGATTCATTCTGAAGTACTCTTAAATGAAAAGAAGACAGAATAAAGGAAATAAAAAATTTCTAATCTGCATTGCGTTATCCCAACTGGCGTAGGAAAGTCAGACATGTGCGTACGGCAACGGTTGTATGACTCTTTCGTACACCCATATGCGTACGACTCATAAAACTGTCAATCAATGGTCTCGTTTACAATGGGATTGTATTACTGTAAAGGATGAGTTTTAGAAGAGGCTGCAACAGTTTAAACGTTATCCGAAAGTGTCAAATTTGGCGAGAGTTAACATGCTTAAGAAAATTTCGAAAACTTAATGTTGTTTAATACCATTTCATGCGATTCATTCCACTTTGTTTTTTATGAAGCTTGAACTTCTTTTCAATGAGTTTATTCAAAAATGTTTGATAAAAATCAATGACGAATGATATTTTTTTCATATAAATACTATATCGACTTTGGAACAATAATCTAGATTTTGGTAAATGAATTATTTTACATGAATATAACGATTTACATTAAACAAAAGAATTTTGGTTTCATTAGTTTTTGTTTTATTTCTTCTTGATTCATTTGTTTAATTCAGTAAGTTTGAACACTGAAATATATGTTACTTAAATATAGGAACTTTAAAAAAATGATTGTTTCTTAAATACAATTAAATGATGTTAAAAGTATTGAAATGATTTGTAAGATGGGAATAGTTGTACAGACAAATCTTGAAATGAAGTAAGTAGTAAGAAAATATTTCAACTACGAATATTAATTTTCCGTGCTCTATAAGTTTTTTTTTTTTAATTTTAGAGTAGAACGAATTTACAAATTTAAGCTTTTCTGTTTATCACAGTAGATTTAATTTCAATGTTGTTACATTAAAAAAAATCTGCTCTGATAAAGATAAATTATTTGTTCATTATATGACTTTGCATTTTGTGTCTGAAATATTGTAAGTACACTGTGAATAAAATAAGTAGCTTACTAAATTAGAAGTATATTAATATTTTGCTAACTGTGCATTTCTATCTGCAAAAATTTTTAGGTGATATTAACTGAATTCAAATTTAATTTTCTTCTAGCCTCACTATTTATTAAACCCTAATACAAATCTATATATCTATACTTATAATAAAGCTCAATGTGTGTGTGTGTGTGCGTGTGTGTGTGTGTGTGTTGGCGCTCTACAGGCCAGACCGTTGGACTTACAGCTACCAAATTTGGTACATGTATACCTTGGAGGTCGGGAATGTGCACCTCGGAGCCCTTTTTTCAAATTTTTAATTAGAATTTGAATTAATTAAAATTTAAGCGAAATTTCGACGTTTTTCCGTTATAACTTCCGAAAATATTATCGCACTAACATGATTTTTACATTGATTTAAAGATAAAAAAATTAGCTTTCTAACGGTGTCAGTTTTTTTAATTTATAACGTAAGCTTCTATTTTTAACGAATTTTTAAAGAAATATTTTAACCATGTTTTTATCACGTGATTGGATAAAATAAAAGAATGCCGGAAGTTCAAATAAAAAAAAATTATCATCGCAAAATAAATCTACAGAAATGCTACTTTCAGCACGTGACAGGATAAAATAAAAGAAATATAAAATGTGATATTTTCTTTAAAAAATAAATGCAAAACAAAGGATTCTAAGATCGTTTGCAATATCTGTATCATTAATTCCATAAATTATCTTTATTTACAGTAAACCTGATTGAATTTAGACAGGATATGCATTGAAATCCCGACTTAATGGCATATTTATGTAATCGTTTGCAATATTTGTATCATTAATTTAATACTTTTTTCTCTTTCTCGCTTTCTTTGAAAAAAAAACATATTTCATATTTTGGCAACATCATCGAAAAAAACATTTTTAATATTTTGGAAGCATAACCGATAGTTAAAACTGATTGATTTATAAAATTAAAGAATACTATTAGGAAAAGGTGTTCTTTTAGAACTTTTCGTCCATCATCTTAAAGAAAATATTGCTTTCAGGCCAATCAATTCCCGGAATTACTTCTAGGCTAATGAATATGTGATTTAATTGAAAATTTTAGAACGCATTACTCATGGCGAACCAGCTGGTCGCCAAAGGCGGCTAGTAAAATATAAAACAGAATTTTTAAAAATATTTACATTAATGTACGTAGTAATAAATTTACATTAATATATGCAGTATATGTTCTTCAGAAACTTTAATTTTGTTATAGATCGTTCTTTTATGTAAAATAAGCCATTAACAATAGTATTGAATGAAGTTCTGATAATATACCCTTGAACAATATACACCTACACCTTTGTGGAAATTTTTACTGATTAGCTATGCGTTTTTTAACCACATTTTAAACAACGTAATTATTTCTAATTTCAGAAGAATTCATGGCCGTTTTAAACCTTCCAGGTTCCTTGTGATAATGCAAATCTTAAAACAGCCTATTCTATAACCTCCAAATGTTTTACTGATTTTAATTTAATTTTTATTCACCAATTTTAAGTTGTAAATTTTGAAAATTGAAGTCTCAAGTCCCTTTTTAAAAGGTCAATATAAAATTTCGAGAGCAAATGAATTTAGAGCATTAATTTCTTTATTAAAAGAAATAAAGTCAGATATCTGTAATTACATTGCATGAGAAACTCTTGCTGTAACATTAAAGAAATTTTTAAAGTGATGTTTAATTTCTTCATAATTATATAACATTCACTTCTGTTTCTCTAATATTATAAATTAAAACTGCTTTCAAATGAATTATCGTTGCATTGATATACAAGTTCCTTATCTAAGCAGTTCTAGGAATTAAATATGTGATCAATTGAGGTACCTGGATTGAATTTTAATTATCTCTTTGACAAATAAAAATTTATGGAAAAAAACACACACAATTCAACAAAATAGGTTTTAAGTTTTTAATTTATACTGCAGAATAAGGATTTTTCTCCAGTATTCCAAAATTTTGTAGACTATTATTTCATTTCCCCTAAATTAATTCTATTTCTTATTTAATTTTTAATTTGAGAAGAATTTTTCTTTGTTACTTTTTAGACTAATCACTTTTTGTTAAGATTTGTCATTTACTGAGACTCGTCATGTTTAAATTTCTTCATTCAGCTAGAATATTATGTTAACTTACCTGCATATGCATTTTGCCATTAATATTTATCATAAGTATTCTTTATAAGCTTCTTATGCATTCTACCTTCAAAATTTACAGCGTCAATGAAAAAAAGAGAGAGAGAGGGAGATAATAAAGCGTTTCAAAATTACCTCAGTTTGTAGCAATGTCAAAAAAGATAAAACAAATCACACTGAGAATGCTTAAACATGATATTTAATATATCGAAACAGTATAAAAATAAAATAAATAGTAAATGCGGGATAAGTTTAAAAAATAGTTTTAAAAACTGCTTTCTTACATATTATTATTCCATTTTCAGTTGTAAGGTTCTACTAATATATCCCGAATTTTAATTCTAATTCATAAAATAAAATACTCTTTTAGGAACAAATAATGAATTACCAGATAACATACGCAAAGATATACAAAGGGGGGGGATGGAAAAAATTGATTTTTAACACGGAAGCATATGCTTTAAATTTGACAGATATCTCCGAATGTTTCGTTTAAAATTATTTAAAAATTAAAGTGATGAATATTCAGACTTTAATCTAAAAATTTTAATTCACAAAATAAGATTTTCTTCCAAGAATAAAAGTGAATGCATATAATGCGTCTATCAGTCTATTTAAAACACAGACCATTGTGCGTAGAGATACTAAATTTAACACAAGTATATTTGGGAGAAAAAACATGCAATTCAGTGTGTTTAAAAGTATTAACACAAAAATATGTTATCTCTAATGTAAATTATCTTAAAATTAAAAAAAATCATTAATTTTATTGATTTATCAGTTTTTAAGTTGCTTATTTTTATCCTGCAAAAAGAAGACAGGTTTAGGATAAGCATGTATATTTTATAGTCAAGATTTTCCGTTTATATTTTTATATGTAAAGATAAAGTTTTCATATAAAGGAGAATATTAGATTTTTAAAGATAAGATAAGATATATTTTTATAGGTATATCAGGCTTATTAAGTTATTTATTTCATTTGTATATGAATTATGTATTTGATTCCCACAAGTTTCCCGCTTTGAACAGATTTGATTTCAAATAGTAGGAAATTTATCAATCGTTGAATCCTCTTATTGACTTAAGTGTTATTAATCATTTGAAATGTACATTTAAATGATCAACTTCTCTTAAAATAATTAGAATCGTTTGTGATGGTAATAATTAAGTTTAGGTGTAATTTTTTAGAATGGAATCTCTATTTTACATTTTCGTTTAAAATTGATTGATTTTTATTTGAGAACTATATTTAACATACTTAGACTATGAATGAATAATTCAGAGAATTCAAGCGTAATAATGCAAGCGTTCTTGATGTACTTAGCCGTATACTTTAAATTTACCACCTTTGTCGTCCAGTTAGTATTCAACACTCGTATGCTGTTTTTTTACCTTCAGTGTGCTCTGCACTTGCCCTATATTCTGCTAATTTTTTTATGTACAAAATATTTATTTTTTCAGTTACGTCACCGGTAAAGA
>JAPMOQ010018746.1:84461-195709 GCA_026543055.1 Argiope trifasciata
GATACTACTGCCATCTGTATATTTGCATATTGCTATCCCATGACTTTTGTCACTTCAGTGTATATTATATATATATAGTGAATGAAGTTGTGTGTTATTGCCCATCGCTAAAGGTCTTTTGCTTCAATTTCAATTCATTCCTATTCATTTTAATATTTAAAATGATTTTATACAGCATCTTGGATTCTCTACAGTAAAGAGAACTTCTATTATGTCTTCTCATTTTAAGATAAAACAGAAAAGACTATGGCAAAGAAGTGGGATCAGACTTTTTCTTAATTTTGATCAAAGTTGTAAATAGGAAATTAGAATGTAGGAATAAAGGAAGTTTCTCAAAATATATTTCAGACCATCTCGGAGATATAAATTAGAATTTACTCTTCGTAAACAATGTACATTTTCAATTATTTTATTATTAACTTTAATAGTACTGTATTCTTTGTTAATCCTATCTGTTATATTGTCTGATTTTATATATTGCAATACATTCTGTTAAATTCTTATATCTATCCAAAAATGAGAATGAACTTTACTTTTTAACTGGCTGGCGTTGAATCAATCATGTAAAACATGTAGAAAATTTTTAAGTGATATCCAAGCCTATTGGGCGCTTGCCGTAGTTAAGAGGAAAGGGCGTTTAGGGTCTTTTAGTATTCATAGAGTTAAAAAAGCTTTACTTCAGAATGAAATGAATCGCTTGCCTTATTTTGGAGTACTCCGTCCGGTCCTATGACGTGCTGGAAGATGTGGGCCCCCACGTGCGAATCCACTGCACTAAGGGGGTCGTCCAATAAGTAAATGTCTGCATCCTGGTACACAGCCCTGGCTATACTGACTCTCTGCTTCTGTCCACCGCTCAGATTGACACCCTGATACAAAATAACAAATTACAAAAGCAAAATTCTATTCTAGTCAGTCTTATAAATTTAGTTATATTAACGTCCCGTTTTGAAGCAACAAGAGAGCAATTTTGGGACGGACCTCGTCATTTCGAACCGTGGTTAGATGACGAGGAAGACACCTGAGTTGGCATCCCCCCCCTCTCCAAACTTCCACACCACACCAGTGGGAGGATGTTTGGCCCCGATGGATTTAACGTGCATCAGATCCGTTTACAAGGCGGTTTTTCGGTGGAATCGGGTCTCGCACCTGCAACCCTCCGGTTCCGAAGCCGAGGCCTTACCACTAGGTCACAGCGGCTGACAGTCTTACAGATTTCGAACACAGTTATGATTTAATAAATTTAGTGATGATACATCTAATTTGAAATAAGATTGATACCATTTATCGTATGAACACTGAGCATAAAAGGCCTAGTAAAGGTCTTATCAAACAGCGAAATATCATTCGCACTTTTTGTCAGCAATTATCCGTTTGTACCCTCAAGAACCGGCCAAGAAGGTTCTTCGTCATCAACAACTTTTTTTAACTCAATTGAAAATCCCGACGATAGGGACGTAAATATTGTCTGCAAACGAAATTCAACCAATCTTGTGAAACTTGAAAGTGACGTCACTTTCGTTGGCATTTGCTGACGAAAAGTGCGGACGATATTTTGCTATGTGATAAGGCCTTAAGACATTTTATTCAACATTTAAACTTTTCACTCTTCCGTATGCCGATTCGCCAATGTTTGCGTTTGTAAAAACACAAAACAGTAAGGGAAATGAAAATATTTAATAGAACTAGACGAATATAGTTTTTTTTTAAATTAGAGATAAGTTACTGGAATTCAAACCGAAACATCGCAGGTTTGATCCTTGGTGAAATTCAACCTGCACAATGGCACAATCCCGCCAACACCATCACCAAAACAATGCAAATGTTGTTGTTTTTTTTTTTTACTTTTTTTTTTTTTTTTGAAATTTTAAGACCCCAAATGGTTTTTTACACCCATAGAGAAGATGGGCTCTGACTATGCGGAATTATGTTATGCATAATTTTTTCAGAAGAGCTTAAAAATAAGAATAATAAGAGAATTAGAGAAAGGGATAATTAAAGGGAAAAAAAAGAGGGATTTTACTTTTTCGCCGATTTCGGTGTAGTCTCCTCCCGGAAGCACATTCAGATCGGGTTTGAGACAGCACCTGCTGATGGTGGCATCGTAGCGCGATTTGTCCATCGGCTTCACGAACAGGATGTTTTCGCGGAGGGTAGAGTTCTGAATCCACGGCTGCTGAGGGACGTAGGCTAGACGACCTCCCTAAGATTTAAGAAACAGTTCATGACACATTTTGCATTAAAGAAACATTAAACGATATAAACGACATTCCACATTTTTAAATAAATGACAGACAAATTTAAATAAAAGACATTAAACAAAAATTTAAATTAAACGGTATAAACGACATTCGACAATTTAAATAAACGGCATTCCTCAAATTTAAATTAAACGATGTAACGACATTAAACAAAAATTTAAAATTTATGAAATAAACGACATTTGACAAATTATGGAATAAACAACATTCGACAAATTTTTATAAACGACATTCGACAAACTGAAATTAAACGAAATAAACGACATTATTCCATAATTTGTAAATTTTTGTTTAAACGACATTCGACAAATTTAAATGGAACGATAAAAACGACATTAAACAAAATTTTCAATTAAACATTATAAACGACACTTGATCAATATAAACGACATTAAACAAATTTTTTCTCTGTTGTAGAGAAAACGAAAGAGAAGAAATTGAGAGCAGATTTAATTTTGGATATGTAGGAACTGCTGGAGAGTACTAATTAGTTTAGTTTAGTTATTATTTTAAGGCATCCGACTACGTGAATAACACTGGTTATTGACCACATTGGTGAATTTTTTATTGTTATTTCTTGCAGATCAGACTTTCCTCTATCCAAAAAATGGATCTTTTCTAGGAAAAGGAACCTATCTAACCTAACCTACCATCCAGGGTAACATTTTTTTCAGCTGAAATTTGTCTTTGACTTCAATTTTCGAAAAATTTTAATTTTTAAAAAGATTCTCCACCGTTAACAGGATTTCTCAAAAATTAATAGCGATATTTAAAATTCTAGCGCGTGATTTAAATGATATAGATAATAAAATGAACCAACTGTTTTATTGTTGGTGAAATACGTTTTCATTTATAGGGTTTTTAGAAAAAGTAAGTCTTAAATTTATGAAAAAAATTGCATATATACGTATATTTGTACGAATAACTTCTTTGCATCACAAGAATTTTCTTTGATTATGGTTCATTTCATTCATCATTATATTCTACAATTTGTACACAAAGAAAAATAGAATTGTTGCATTCCCATTTTGTATAGACTGTTGACACAGTTGTCAACAATCACGCGCGAACTTTCAACGTCAGTTGGCGTAAAGCACATGTCTGACTTTTCTACGACAGTTAGGGTAACGCAATTGCAGATTAGAAATTTTTTTATTTCCTTTATTTTGTTTTCCCTTAATTTAAAAGTACTTCAGAATGAATCCGAAAGATTCATTCATTAACAACATTTGATTTTATATACATTAAACACAAAGAAAATAAATAGAATCGTTTGAAATAATCGAAATTCTCCTAAGCCTAACCTTTTTCCTGTTGGGAAAAAAATCCTGGAGCCTTACTTATCTCTGGCATGATTTGGCCCCAGTTTTTTGGCGCGAAAGTTCGTTTTTAATGAATAAAAAATGAGCCACCCAATGAACCGGCATAAAAAGTAGCCTATGTTCTACTCCTGACTATAATCTATTTTTGTGCTAAATTTCGTTCCATTCCGTTCGGCCGTTCTTGACGTGATTGTGTAACAATCATCCATCCAAACTTTCACATTTATAATATTCGTATAGATGTCTAAAAAGACTCTAAAAAACATTTTGTGTATTAGTATTATGTAACGTATGAATTCCTATCAAATTTTCACCATAGACCAGAGGAATACCCACTTATACATTGCTTTCAATAAGAGTAATTCATTCATTCCGATATAATATCTGGTTTAACAACTGAAACATATCAATTATTGTTTTATTTAAGCTTAAAACATATCAATTACTGTTTTATTTCAGCTTAAAACATATCAATTACTGTTTTATTTCACCGTTTCCTTGACAACCACGTCAATTTCAGCAGTTACTACGCCTACACCCAGCGTTCCATTCGATACTCCACATCAGTAGACTCACCTTCATGATCCGCACGGCTCCCTCAGTGGCGTGCATCTCCCCCAGGATGGCGGAAAAGAGGGCGCTCTTTCCGGCTCCCACTCGCCCCACGACGGCAACTAGACTCCCTCGAGGGACCGTCAGCGTGATGTCACGCAGGAAGGGAAGCTCCCCATTGGTCCAGCAGAAAGATCCACCGTCGATTTCGACTGCGTTGCCTGGGAAACGGAAAAATGCGTTATAACCTCAATTCTTAGAATGAACAGTGGAAACCAGCATTTTTTGTTATGAAAGCTTTTTTTCTTAAGTATGAGCAATTGAAACCAGCATTTTTTGTAATAAGCATTTTTTTCTAAGTATGAGCAGTGGAGACCACCATTTTTAAATATAAATATAAGCAGTGAGAACTAGTGTTTTTCGTAATGAACACTGCTTTATAATGATAAAATAAAAGTTTACAAAAGCATCATTTTATTTTTATGCAGAAAAGTAGAAAATAATTTTTATAAAATTTTTGTTCAGAAAATTATAAGAGGGGTTGTCCAAAAAAAGTTTACAAGGCAAAGGAAAAATGTTTTATTAATCATAGACCCAGGATACAAATGGTAATTACATGGAGGTTGCTTCTTTACCTAATCACTAAACCTGTTGAGGCATTTATTTCACCGTTGGCCCCCATTTGTTTAACCCGTCTTGGTGAAAATCAGGTCTCTGGTTAATTAACAAGTTCTCGGCACTTTTTTGAACAACACCGTCTGATACGAACATTGTTTCGGATAAGCGTTTCTTCGATTCCAGGAAATAGTCAAATAGGGGATCTATGGGGTGATGACTCCAAATATTTCGCCTAATCCCTTTCCAGTAATCTCTCTGCCCACTTCAAAGAACGATACCATTTCGCCATAGGTTTTCTAGTCATTGTTCCGTCCCAGTACACTTCAACGAATTTTCTTCGAATGCCTGTGGGAGATACTCTCTTGCTCCATGGAAATCGTATCAAGGCTAGCCTCTCAGCAAGAGACCATTTCTCTAGACTTCTTGCCATTACTGTCGCTGTTTCAGGTCCCGATTCTAACGCTATCTGCTCGAACGACCGGTCTAAAACAACTAGCGCCATTTGTCTCCACTCTGTGTAACAATATTCTCATCAACAATTTCTATTTTCCAAATACTGCTGCTTGTAAACTTTTTTTGGATCACTCGTAAAACGGAAGGCGTTAATAATAATACCTTCTGTATACTGGATGCATAGAGGATGAGTGAATACAAATTTTCTGATGTCTATCGAGGAGAACTGCAATTTCCAAACGAAAAGTTATTGAGGTGAGTTTTCAATGATTTCTTCTTTGGTAAATCCATTTAACTAAGGGTTTGGGGTAATGGCGATTTTTTTTTTCTACGTGCGTCTTTCTTAATAATTGCCGATTTGAGTGAGTACGTTTGCAATCTACCAACAAAATAATGTGGTATTTTGTCCAAATACAAGAAACAAAGTATTTGTAATTATTTCTTTGCTTTTCCTTTTCTTTTCATTTTTTAATGAAGCTCATTTGCTTCTATTCCACATCAAAAAGAGGTCACATGAGCTCTAGAAACGGAGGTGTGGTATGGTGTTAAGTGTTAAAATGTCAATCGAAGAAAATTGAAATTTTCAGATAGATTTGATTTCGAATAACTTTTTGTTTTTAAAACCCTTGTTGGTCAATTTAACTAAGGGTTTGGGATAGCGATGATTTTTTTTTTCATGCGTGTCTTTTCCTAATAAAGGTCAGTTCGAGTGTGTGCGTTTGTAATCTACCATCTGGGGGGTGCGATGGGTACTATGCACCCGGGCCCAGCTACTCAAAGGGCACCCCACCATGGTTAAGAATTAAAACTGTGTTCTGAACAATAATGATGTTACACATACTAAAAATCTACGATCTTGTTTCCATATACCTGGCTGAGCATCAATTGACGTCTTTATTAGGCAAAGGTAGCAGTAATATTTATAAAAAGGCGAGAAAAGTTCCTTTATGGATAAGGAAATCCCCGTCAGACATGTTAAGACAGACCGACCAGAAATGAAGACTGAAGCTGGGTTCAAATGGACTAACAAATCATCAGCTATGTATATTTGTCTATATTAAATGTAATATTTTTTCAATCCTTTACATTGACAGTTACTAAATATAATAAATGCTGAACCCTCTTTCAGCAAATTACAGTTAAATAAAGGATTGTCTTCGACCAAGCATATGGGTATAATGCTTAAACGCTTTTACTGAACTATGTATTGAAAAAAAAAACTGTCATTTTGCTGGAGTAATTTATAGCAAAAACAAAATCACGCACATTACATATACATGCAAGTGTTCGGTTTTTAATATTGTTTATAATTATTTATTTTGCTAAACATTTAGGGCCCAAAATCGTTTCTTGCACCCAGGCCCCATCATAGAGAAGGCTGGCTCTGTCTCCCAACAAAATACATTGATATTATGTTCCAATACAAAATAAATAAATAAATTTTAAAGCGTAATTTTACACTTAATGTAGATAACGCATATATACAAATATATACGCATATATACAATATTGTATACTTACAAATTGCGGTGTCATCATCAACAGGTCTCTCTTCCAGTTCTTCGCTGAGAAGGAAATCAGTAACTCTCTTGAATGCGACTCGACTCTGAAATGAAGGGTACGTTAAAATCACACGTTTCAACACTAAGCATATAACTCCGCTCCCAATGTGTATATAAGTGTGATTCCAAATTAATTGTAGAGCCGTTGTTGCCTGGTGCTAAGGTCTCGACTTCGGAAAAGCAGGGCTCCAGTTTCGAGGCCCGATTCCACCGAAGAACCGTTTTGCATGCGAGTCTGATGCACCGATTCAATAATTATTCACCAGCTCACTGCATGGTGCCTTTAAGACTCATGATTACAACAGATTTTTGTATAAAGAAGGCAAGTGTTTCTGTGGGGAAGCAGTAGGTATAATCTAAGTCATCTATCATATATTAATGATAGTCTCAATATACAATAAATTAAACATTTACATTATACACCTAAAAAATTTGTACAGATCCTGGCCTCCACATTTCATAACAAATGTGTCTCCTCGAAGTCTATAGGACTGCAGTACATACATAAATAAATAGGAATTTGAATAGGGCTAAACTTCCCCTCTCTCCTATTCTAAATCCGTCTGGGCCAAACGTGGTCCCGTTGAGGTGATGGGGGAATTTGAAGAGGAAGATGGCAGCTTAGGCATGGCCCACGTAATCTGACTTCGGTTCATCCAAAATTACTTACCCTCCGTCACGAGAAAAACCCTAGTAACCCTAAAAGTAGGGATCAGTCGGCTTAGAAACGAGATATTCTATGATATTCTGGTGATGAAGGGAAGAGCTGTATTTCACTTAAAGTCAAAAGAACCGGTTAAGTACCAGATATCTGCATTATCACAAGCGAAACGAATTTCCCGCCTAATGAAGCGCGCTTCGCTAGCCAAATGCTGTGGTCTGTTTTAATGCCTACTTCCCTCCTTACTTAAGACCTTATCACACGGCGAAATATCGTCGGCACTTTCAGTCAGCAGGAAATGACGTCATCGTGACAACACTTCAAAGTTTCGCATGATTGGTTAAATTTCATTTGCGGACAATATTTCCGTCACTATCGTTGGCATTTTCAAGCTGGTTAAAAAATGTTGTCGATTATGAAAAACTTGCTTGACCGGTTCCGGAGGGCAGAAATGGAAAATAGCTGACGGAAAGTGCAGACGATATTTTGACGTGTGATAAGGCCTTTAGACTCGTCTACTTACAGCAACCATGTTCAGGGTTTCTCTCGTGGGGAAAGATAATTTTCCCCACGCTCAGATAAAGTGCTTGTAAAAGTTAAATTTTATTTACATTTCGTAAAAAAATAAATCGTCGGTTTAGTTTAGTTATATTAACGTCCCGTTTTCAAGCAACCCTGGGACTATTTTTGGGACGGACTTCGTCATTTTGAACCTCGGTCGGATGAAGAGAGCGACACCCGAACTGGCACCACCTCTCCAAACTTCCACACCTCACTAGCGGGAGGACGTTTTGTCCCGACGGATGTAACGTGCACCAGACCCACTTACATGGCGGTTCTTCGGTGGGCTCGGAACTCAAACCTGCAAACCTCCGGTTCCGAGGCCGAGACCTTACCACCAGGCCACCGCGGCCAAATAAATTGCCGGAAAATAGTATTAAAATGTTTTAATTAGTTAATTAAAAGTTATTAAATTAGAATATTAATTTACAAGTTAAAACATTGACATCAATAAAAAGATTGAATGAGGATGGAACTTTAAGATGTTGTACAAATCAATTTTGTGCCGTAATTTTTTTGGAAGTAGCAGCAAGAAAACTATTTGGTTATGATACTGAGTTTTAGAATTGCATTACATAATCAGATGCGTCTTATTATTGATGCTCTTATTACTAATGTTATTTCACATCTTTAAATTCTATTTTCTCAAATTCTATTCCTTGATAGAATTTTTTTACGAAAAACTCATCAATTAAAATCTGATGCACAATTTCTGGTAAAATTTAGTACAATAATTTCTCAATGGGTTCTGCTGTTCCTGAATTAGAGAATAATATCTTCATTTAGAAGTATTTTATAGTTGATTTAGTGCTTCACAATATCAAAAAAAAATCATATGTCAAACTCTAATATTTAAAAATGAATAGAAATACAGCTGTTTTAGTTCAGGGAACTAGATAATTTATTTCTTAAGCTATATGCAAAATGTTAAGCAAATCATTTATTAAATCTTTTAACTAAAAGATTTTTGCTTTTAACTTCTGTTTAGACAAAGAAGCCAATTTTACATAAAGAAAAACTTTTACTCTAAATTGGTATATTTTGATTTCATAGATATTTCTTTCAATCTTTTTTTTTTTTTTCAAATTCTTTTTTTAATTTGCACGTTTTAGAAATATACTTTAGTATATTAGTAATATGCATAGTAATATACTTTAAATTTAACATATTTAACGGGAGATGGTGGTACAAGCGGCTGATGGCAACAAAGCAACAAAAGGCGTTATGTAGAATTGAATTAGCTAAAAACGAATTTGTAACTATAGCTCAAAGAATATTTTTTCATGAACTGTTTTTTTTTCCCAGCTGAAATAGTTTAACTGCTGCCATCGAAATTGTAACTCTAGATATGTTTAAAAGAATATGGGACAAATTCTGCTATAGAATAAATATTGGTAGCGTTTCTGGTGGTGGTTACAGTGAACATACATAATTTTATGCCATTAGAAAATTCACCAGAATGTTATTCTTTTTTACTTCATTTTCCCAAATTACAAATTTTGTGGAATAAGAAGGGAGTTTTTTTCAAATTTTCTGTAGATTTGTAAATATAGCCCTTGGAATTTGGGTTGCTCGTCTAAAATCATCCTGCATTTTTAAACTCCAAATTATAATAGTAATACAGTTCGTACTATTGTAGAAAACATACTCTTTATTTTGCTATGCTATCCCTATGTTTTCTGTCATTTCGAATGACTTTTGTACTTTAATTTTGAAAAAGCGAAAAATTGATGCCTCCAAAGCGTTAAATCGCCAATTTGTTGCATATGCATTTTGAGGCTTCCACAATGTGTTGCCTACGCATTTTGAGGCTTAAAAGACCTCAAACCAAAAAAAGCAATACTGGTAAAAGCAAACCAATCTTTTAAAAACATATCTGTTTTCAAAGAAACTAACATAATAATAATGCAACACTGGTAAACGCAGGTATAGAAAATATTTGTTATTAAAAGATGTTGATGAATGCCATTTATGTTTTCTTCGATAACTTCTCCATTTCAAGTTTCAATTATTTGCTGCCTTCAATTATTCAAAAACCCCTATCGAAAACATCATATCCTCACATGATAAAAATGTAAAGATGAACTCAAGACAGTTTGTTTTCAAAATAGTAACTATGAGTAGCGAATAAGTTCGGCTTAATCTGCTTGGTTTTTAATCAAATGCACTCTAATGCAGGCACGTGCCGACGTCGAAATGTTTATCCTATTTAAAACAAGTTGATATCGCGTTTCATAGAGAACTGATAACGGTTAAAATAGACAAACAATCTCACCTGCACCAGCTGCGCTATCAGCTGCGGTATGGTGGCCATGTTGGTGCGCAGGGTGTTGAAAAGGGTGAGGGAGACAAAAGCGGTGCTGGGGTCCAGAGTATTCTTTTCGTCCATCAGAACGTAGGTCACGAAACAACTGATAGCCACCTATAAAATAATTGCATTGAATTGCAATATGAAATCGTTATAAATTCAATACAATTATGCGAAATAGCTACATATTAATAAAACAAAAAAATTAGAAAAATTCATCGGGTTTTATTTAATTGTGTAAACTGGAATTAAAAAAAGAATTTCATACTTCTGATAATATCCAAAAAATGACCTTTCATTTAAATACTTAATAAAATTCATATTTTTTGTCTTTAAGGGAAAAAAACGTATCTTATTTTTTCGCCTGTTAATCTAGAATTAAAATTTGCTTTAAATGACTGCTTATCACTTATTTTAATTCCCATAGTTTGACTTCAAAAGAATAATTTGTAACACATTTTTATCTGTCTTGGCTAGTTTCATGTTTGCCACCTACAAATTAACTGTTGAAAGTCAATACAATTATGATAAATAACTACATATTAATAATATAAAAATTTAAGAAAAATTCATCGCAATTAAATCAAATTTAATTGTATGAACTGACATAAAAAAAGGATTCTCACATGTCTAATATTCTAAAGTGATTATTTTTCTTATAGTTCAAAATAAAATACATTTCCTTTGAATTTAAAGAAAAAAAACATGACTTATTTTTTTCATTTGTTCCTTTAGATTTATAAAAACTTGAAATAAATTCTTATTAAATATTTATTTTGTTTTAGTTTGACTTGAAAAGAATAGTTTATTATATGTTTTTTTTTGGTATAGGTGTTTTATTTTCGTTAAGAAAATATATTTTAATAATTTCTCTTTTCACTTCTTGATTTGTTAGTATTTAAAAGGTTATACCTAGCTGTGTTATACCGTTGATAAAGACCTATAAAATATTTCCAGAAATTAGTTATCAGTTGAAAGATTGGTATAATTAAATAATTATTCCATAAAAATCGGCCACCACATTGAATTTGAAAAAAAAAAACTATTCCTTTATATTATTTTATTGTATTAATATTATATTCCAAGATTTCATAATATTTTATGTTAATAGATTGTTGAGAAAAGAGTTTAAGTAGAAAAATATTTACATTTTAATACACTTTTGAAAGTTTTTTTTTTTAATTTTTATGAAATATATTTTCCCGAGAGTAATTTTTGCACGTCCTTTTTCAAATATAAAAGTAGCAAATAAAGAAGTTATGAAATATAGAAGCAAATAAAGTTTGAGAACGAAAAAAAAAAAAAAAAGATACAGATCGTTGTTATAAAGAAAATAAAACCGGTAATAAAATGAAAGTTATTTATAATTTAATTCCATTATACCTTAGCATCCTTTGAATTATGCCATTTTCCTGCACTTGACCTTTATCCGAATATAGGAAGGAAATATCTTTTATAGCTACGTATACGAGCAACCCTATAGTCACAACTCGCATAACGAGCAAATTAAAATGTGAAAAAGAAACTCGATTAATGAGCAACGTTTCGTAGAATGAGAGTGAGGAGACACCATAACGTCACATATTAAATTGGCTTACATCAATCTGTATTGAGAGCTTGTTTGAGAAAGCATTGGCACTGGATGAGTTCAGACCGGATAGCGTTCCAAGATATTCGAGCAAGTGCCACAATGTAACACAGAGCCTTAATACGGAGTCAAATGTCAACTTATCTATAACTTAATATTATAAATGTGAAAGTTTGGATGGATGGATGTTAGTTACTCCATCAAACCAGAACGGCTGAACGGCATTGGATGAAATTTTGCACATAGATAGATTAGAGTCAGGAATAGAGCATAGGCTACTTTTTATTCCGGCATTTAAAATAAAATGTTATTGATTAATCGATCTTTCGGATTCATTCTGAAGTACTTTTAAAAATAAAGAAAATCTACATTACATTACTGGCGTAGGAAAGTCACACATGTGCTTTACGTCAACTGGCGTTGAAAGTTGGCTCGTGATTGTCGTGACATTAACTGTGTTTGGCGTGATGACAACTGTGTTTCCATTTAAATTAAAAGTTTAAAAATTATGTGTATTATACTGTTGTAGCTATCTCCATCTCGATCCATAAATAAAATGGATTTGACCTGATTTTAAAGAAAAAGGAACTTGATTTGCTCTTTAGTTTTATTTTGGGTATACAATGTAAATAATTTTTTTAACGTTAGTTGTGTTTTTGTTGTTAAATTGTATTTATGTTATATATTTTTGTGTATGCTTATACTTTTAAATGTATCGTTTTTAGGTTAGGCTTAATTTTTTTTGTCATTATTTGATAGTTTTTTGTACATATACATCGAAATTTCCACGTGAACAGAGTCGCGGGTAATAGCAAGCGTCAATTATACAGAATACATAGTACTTATGCCAAAATACAGAGTCTTAATCCGCACGATTATCTTTCTCTTGTCATGATTTTGAGGCTGAAGGAGAACAGAAATGATATCGATGGAGGATCATAGCTAGAATTACTAAAGAACATATGATACTAATTCTATGTCACAGTAAAAAGCCCCGGAGATTTATTCAGGAGGAGGAAAAATAATAGATTCAACACAGCAATAACAAGGGAGATACTGAAAGTGTGACAAATTATTGCATCACATATTGAGAAGAGAATTTGTTGCATTCTATATTGATAAGGCAGCACTAAGCGCTCTAAGAATAAATTTAACCATAACATAGTGTCACATTTTTTTGCTATATTATGAAATGCAGTCAAAGACAAGTGTCTTTGACAATTTTCTTGTGAAAAAAGCATGCATTATAAATAATAAATTATACTACTATAAATTTGGTTGATTTTTTTCCGTAATGGAACGCACTGCCCTATTTGACAGAATTCCTACAGAAAAAATGGTTTCGCTTAATGAGTGTTGCGCATTACAAGTAAGATCGGGGAACAAATCATGCATATCAAGGCGCTGTTTTCCAGTGCACTTTAGCGCGTCTTGTATTACCGAGTAATGAAGTTTCCAAGTCAAAGCGCAAAATCTAAAGAAATATCTCTCTAAGTAACTTATCTGAATAGAGAAAGACTAGCAAAAACTCTATTGGAAAGATTAAGCGAACTTGATTGAGATATTGTGAACTGCAGAGGGAAAGCATACGACAACGGTAGCAACATGAAAGGGAAATGTAAAGGTCTACAGTCTAGAATACTTTCTCTAAGCCCGCATGCAATTTATGTGCCTTGCCTATCACACTTCTTTAATTTATTAATTTGTGATGCCGCTTCCAGCAGTATATATTGTAAAAATTATTTCGGGATATTGCAACGTTTATATCGCTTATTTTCTGCATCTACGAAAAAGTCGGAAATTCTACAAAAGCATTTTCAAAGCTTTTAAATCATTATGTGACACTCGCCGGGAAGTGAAAGTTGCCTCACCAGGAAGGGTGCGCAGATCCAGAGGAAGACGACGGATCCGTTGACGAACGCCAACTTTCTCAGCGTCTTGGCTTCTTTCTCCCTCAGTTCGCCGATGCTTTTCATGAACGGAATCTCCCAAGCGAACAGTTTCAGCACCTGCGAAATAAAAACGAGTAGCATTCATCCATTAACAAGAATTAAACTCACATTTTTGTTCACCGGCACGAAGATAACAAACTATGTTTTAAATCAGTGTATGTTAAAAATTTATGTTATTAGTGAAATCTATAAAAAATTAATTAAAATGCTAAGTAATCAATCAAAGCTATATTAAAAATCGGTTAAAATTCTATGCTGTCAGTCGAATCTAAATTAAGAATAAGTTAAAATTCTATGCTGTTAGTCAAATCTATATTAAAAATCAGTTAAAATTCTATGCTGTAAGTCAAATATATATCAAAAACCAGTTATAATTCTATGCTGTCAAATCTATATTTAAAATAAGTTAACATTCTAAGCTATCAGACAAATCTATATTAAAAATCATTTAAAATTCTAAGCTATCAGTCAAATCTGTGTTAAAAATCAATTAGAATTCTATGATATCAGTCAAATATGTATTGAAAATCAGTTAAAATTTTATGCAATCAGTCAAATCTATGTTAAAAATCAGTTGAAATTCTAAACTATCAGTCAAATCTATGTTATCTGTTAAATCTATATTCGAAATCAGTGTCTTGTTTCTTACCTTTATTCCGCTGAGGATTTCAGCCATCTGACGCAATCTTGAATCTTTCCATCCCATTTGCCTTTTCTATAAAAGAAAATGAAAACTAGCTTAAAAGTAAAATAAATAATTAATTTAAAGACCGAAAAATTGATCATTCGAAATCCGACCAAAGAGATATTTAGCATTAAAATGCTAATTTTTCATCCAATAACCCGCTGTGTAGATTTAATTGTGAGCTTGCACTTTTTATAGAAAAAGCCAAATCGTTTTTGTATAATGAGGGGTACCATGAATTGATAACTCCGATTTGACATGGGCTCGTGGGGGCCTGGTGTTAAGATCTCGAGTTCAAAACCGGATGGCTTCAGGTTCGTGACTCGAATCCATCGAAGAACCATTATGTAAGTGAGCTTGGTGCACGTTAAATCCGAACGTAATCTCGCTGGCGAGGAGATTTAGAGATGGATTGTCAACACAAGTGTCGTCTTCGCCATCTGACTGTTCAAAATTTCGAGGTCCGTCCCAAAGTAGCTCTAGTGTTCCTTTAAAATGGAACGTTAATACAAACAAACCAATGAAGCCATAAGTCAGCTAACTGACCTCTGACCCTCCAGAGGGTACACAGAAAAAGAAAACTGAATTACCAGATCACTGCAACAGCAACATTGGCAGGAACTATGGTTGTAAAAAGGCCCCTCACCGGCCACGGTACGAACTTTGACGAAGGAAGTACGTCCCATCATCGACGAGAGAAGCCAAATACCCCAGCCATTTATGTATCTTCCAGGGAAGCAGCAAAGTAAAGTAAGTCATCTAACTACCCCCGACCCGCCACTAAGGCATACGTATTAACCACGCAAGACTGAATGACTGGACCACCGCTACAACAACACTGACGGGAGCTGTGGTTGAGTCCAAAAGGCCGTCACCGGCCATGGACAACCCTCTCTGTAGAGAGTACCTCCTGTCATCGATGGGAGGGCCAGTGCCTGCATCTAATATTGTAGCCATCGGGTTGGTGAGATCCAGCCACCATGCAGGAAGCATCTCATCCTCATTTCGAGATGCCCCCCTGGGGGCCGACCAAGCCAGATATTAAGCTGAAGTCATAATGATCACCGTGACAGCAACACCGAAGAGGATTACAGTTGAATCCTATTCCCAGGGCCATCAGTGATCACAACAAATCCTTTACCTGGGGAGTTAGGTTCCGACATAGAAAGTAGCCAGTCCTTATCATTTTTGTGTCCAAAAAACCACCAAGAAAAAACCACCATACTGGAAGCTTCTTATCCTCCTTTCTGAGGTGTATCCTTTTGCCAATCATATTATAAGGAATACAGTAAATCAAAAATTCCGCCCAGTCACCACCACACACGGGGAATTTTCAGCTGGCTGATTCGAACTCGTAACCTAACGGACACGAGTCCAAAGCCCTACCAACCAGGCTATCCCGGTCTCACGCAATTCCTGCATTTGTTGAAGGCTTACTGCATTATGTAAGCATGTGTAGTGGAAGCCTTATAAGCCAGATAAAAACTTCAAGAAAGAGTGATTACTTTTAGTCTTGTGGTCATGTCATCTGGCTACGAACCGAAAAATCGCGAGTTCGGGCCTAGCTATCGCCAATAGTAACACATGTATAATCATTAATTAATAATGGATTCACCAGATAATCTCACCTGCAGATTGTGAGACATGGAGGCCAACTTGGCGCTGATTGGCATGATGAGCAGCATGACGCAGACGCCAGCAAGACAGGCTATGCCAAGATATTGCCACAGAAGAGCTATCACTAAGATGATTCGCATGGGACAACTCCAGAGAGAATTCAAGCTCCATATCAGCTCGAAGATCCATTGGCAGTCCACGGCAACCATGTTGCAAATCTCGCCAACGGTGAAACGACTCCTCGAACTGCTGCTCAGCCTCAAAACCTGGAAAAAAGTAGAAGAAATAAATAAATATATATATATATAAATAAAAATGAATGTTTGTCTGGGTATCTTTTATGGCTTCCTAAACCGTTCATCCAATTCCGATGATACTTGGTCAGCTTATTACTTACATCTACGGGATGGTTATAGGCATATTATAATTATCTAAATTATTTTTAATAAATTCGGTTCTCAACCGCATTTATTTACCAAGTTTTAATCTCCAAATAACTTACCGAAAAGACACAATAGATTCAGAAGAAATGCTAAATCTAAGTTAAAAGTTAATATCGTTTAACTATGTCATGGAAGTCATTCTCATGAGTTACAGCTTTATTACAGACTGTGCGAGAAAATTTTCGGGAGACCAATCATGGAGTTTAAAATTTTAATCGAGTTTTAGCGTTTGGCGCAGTAACTTCAAAAAAATATAGCATAAATAATTTTGCGCCATCTTAATTTTCAAAAAATTATTTTTTCAACTAAATTAACCGTAATTTTAAAATAATTTTAAAAAAATCAAATTATTCAAATTTTTTTCTTCGAACGCAGTCGGTTGTCTTAAGAAGCATATAAAGAGGTAACTCAATAAAGCAATGATTTATATATATCCAATTTGAGAATGTGATTTTAAGAATGCAGTAGCAGTTCTGCGTCAGATTTGGGTTTCAAATGATGGCGAAAAACGTACACAAAACAGAAATCCACTAGAAGGTTTGGGAGAAAGTTTTTGGGAGTCCATTTATACTTGTTTCACATCGGTGCCTTTAAAACGGCAGGCAAGTGTGACATTTCTATAAATCCAAAAAACTTCCAAAAGGTCGATGAACAAAATTGAACCCTATATGTGCATCATCTTGGTTGTTTAGTTTTAGTTTAGTTATATTAACATCCCGTTGTAAAGCAACACTAGGGCTATTTTGGGACGGACCTCGTCATTTTGAACTTCGGTCAGATGACGAGGACGACACCTGAACTGGCACTCACTCTCCACACCACACCAGCGGGAGGACGTTTGGCCCCACAAATTTAACGTGCAAGAGACCCCCTCACATGACGGTCCTTCAGTGGAAACAAGTCTCGAACCTGAAACCCACCGATTCCAAAGCTGAGACCTTACCACCAGACCACCACGGCCGATGCGTCATCTTGGTAAATCGTAATCAATGAAGAGTGCCGGCATCCTGGCATAGGGGTGGCGTCCAGGGTTCCAGTTCCGGTTTGGGCACGGTTGTTCTTCCTCTATTCTATTCGTAAGGTCATATGACTGACTTCCGGCCCACACGAAGGCACACGAATACACCTCGTAAAACTGAATGACCGGACCACAATAATAGCAGCCATTGTTCAGCAACAATGGCTGAAACTGTGGTTGAGTCTTATTGAGCATCACCGGCCACGGTTCAACCTTCCCCGTAGGGAGTTGTTGATGTTGTTACCCATGCCACTTGTACAAACCCGCCGACAGAAAGTTATCAGCGATTTAAGCCTAAATTAGCGACCCTTGATTGATTCACTGTCGTGGGAAGGGAGAAACTTCAATTGGTGGTTTGAAATATTTGAGGTACTAGAAGAAGACAGTTGGCTTAGCCCCAAGTACCTGTTCGCCTTAGCTGGGCAAATGGGAATGGCCTTCACACATTGAATAATTTTACAAAGAGTATTCACTTCTAGTATATTACGCCAGTTCTGCCACGAATCCTTGTCGCTGTTAAATGAATAAGATAATGAAATATCAAATCGGCCCTCAAAAACGTAACAGAAGTGCCATTGAACTTACTTTCCTGTAAAATGCGGCGTCCACTCCCGTTCGTGGAATGATGGAGGCGGTTATGAGAAAGTTCTGATTGTGGACGAACAGCAGGGTGGAAAAGCAGGCTGTGAGGAAGAGGATGGAAGCGTACACGTACCCGTGCCACGAAGGCTCGTTGTTCCCAATGAAGGTGATCAGGTAACTGAAAAAACAATAGCAATGATAACTATAAGTAATCATAATAATAACAAATTAACGGTCATCATCCGAAGGTAAAGACTTTTAAGAAAAGTCTCATATGACTGACAGTGAACGAGAAGCACTGTTTATAGAAACTTTTATCTAAAATGTCTATCCCAGGGATGGGCAAACTTTTTCGATCGCGGGCCAAAAATCCAAAAAATAAAGTTTGGCGGGCCAAGATGAATTTTTCTAAAATTTTAAAAACAATATACAAGTATTACAATTTAATATATTAATGAGATGAATGAAATTGCGATTTCATTTTTAAAAGTTCCTTATGTTGAGGTTCGAAGTGAGATGTACTGATTCTAAGGAACGAGGCTAAATGCTCATCTGTCAGTCTACTTCTGAAATAATTCTTTCTAAGGTTCATAGTTGAAAACACTTGTTCACATATATAAGATGAAGCAAACATAGCACTGATTTTCTGGGCATGAGATATTAAATTTGAGAAACTTACTTTCGATAATGATTTGTAAAACTCTAACTTTGGCATATTTAGAAACAATTGCTTGAGATGATTGTTAGATTGCAGCTCAATTAATTCAAGCTGCAAATCTAACCTCACTGCTTCACAATTTACGTTGAATTGCATGGTAAAATTATCCAATTCTGCTTGAATATATTGAATTCCCATATGTCTGCTCCACAAGAAAAAGATAACGCTTGTTGGCGCCAATCTACAGCTATAACTAACAAATAACTTCCGCTTTTAACACTTTACCGATTGAAAACTGCCTGCGTTTGCTATTTCCTTCGATTTATGTTTTGCAGAACAAAAATAGAGAATGTAAACAGATTACCAGCTCTTTGAAAAAAAGGAAGAAAAAATATAATAATCAAACAAAGTAGAAAAGGAGATGGATATATAATATATGAATATTTCTTTTAATTTACCTCTGACCGGAAAATTTAAAGTCTATCCACGGGCCGGATAGAACCTTCCGGCGGGCCGGAGTTGGCCCGCGGGCCGTAGTTTCCCCATCCCTGGTCTATCCAGAGCCGGCTTTCTCTATGAAGAGACCCAGGCGCAAGACACCATTTGGGGACTTAGATTTTTAGTAAGGTAAAAAGCAACAACCGAACATTTGCATATGTATTTAATGATGATAAGTGATTTTGTTTTTGCTATTATTTACTCCAGGGAAATTTCAATTTTTCTAATTTTTATTTCGATGTTTACTATAGCAAGAGCGTTTAAGCATTATTCCCATATGCTTGAACGAAGATAATCCTTTATTTATATGCAATAATTTGCTGAAAGAAGATTCAATATTTATTATATTTAGTCGCTGGCAATGTAAAGGATTGAAAAAAAATATTACATTACATATAGACAAAAGTAGATAAATGATGTTTTACAAGTCCATTTGAACCCAGCCTCAGCCTTGACTTTGGGCGCCGGGCACGCGGCTCTGTTTTAGCATGTCTGAAGGGGATTTCCTTATTTGTAAATGAACTTTTCCCGTCTTTTTATAGATATCACTGCGATCTTTGCCTAATAAAGACGTCAGTTGATGCTCGGCCAGTCACATGGAAACAAGCTTGTAGACTTTTAGTATGTGTAACATTATTATTGTTTAGAAAACTGTTTTAAATCTTAATCACAGTAGAGCCCTTCTTAGTCATTGGGCCTGGGTGCATAGCATCCGCCGCACCCCCCAGATGGCCGGCAACGTGTCTATCAATGGTCCCGATTACTTGCAATAATTGGTTTGAACTGTTTTTTGAAGTAAGGCTTCATGCAGGCTTTATCGTGAACGCTAATCGCTATTCTATTAAATCTTGCAGCTAAAAACAGCTGAAATATATACATATTAAATTAAATAAATTTAATTAGACAGAGTGGCTTTTAAAAACACAATAAAAATCTGACAAACATTGACATTTAGCTGTGCTCTAGAATGGTTTCTATAAATCTACACTGAATTTTCTTCCTCTTCCTATCTAATATTTCTAAATCTAAATTAAATCCTAATTAATTTCCTAATTTTTAAATTAATTTACCCATTTTAACTTCATTCTGAAGTGTTCTCTTATTTCCTGATCCAATTCCATTATTTATTTATTTATTTAATGCTACATGAACATTGTGAAACTGCTTTAGCCCTCACTTTCACTGCTAAAAAATAGAAATCACTACTACTTCTACAAGGAAGAATAAGAGAATTAAAAATCATTACTACTTCTAAAGAGAAGAAGAATATTTGTATTATATTACCAAGGTGATGAAATATCAAAATTTCCTTTTCAACTAACCGAAATATATCTTATTTCTTTTACAAATTTAAGGATATCAACAACAGTTATTACTGGAGTTTCCAAATTATTTTATTAAAATTTTAAACTTATAGAAAACTATGCATCTGAAAACGTGTTAACTTTTAACTGTCGCTAAAAGTGAGCGACATGTTTTTTTTTTTTTTGACTTAATTAAATGATTTGGATAGAACACTAGACTTCTATAACTTTTTTTTATTCCGTCAATTTCATCAATAACTTTTTTTTTTTTTTTGGCATCTGGACTCTCGCACATTGGTAACAAGGCGATATTAGCAAATATATACTCTAATTTTCACCAAATACCAAATCGTTTTCGTCTCATCTTTCCGTGAGAATGTACATGTTTCATGATTCGTTACATACGATTGCAATATTGACGTCATAAATTATGTCTTGGTTGGTGGCTTCTTTTTTTATGTAACGGCCTTGAATGACTTGCCGTTTTTCTTTTGTTCTTCAAGGTCAGCGGAAGGATGGAGTTGAAATTGGGGAAGAGTGCAAGTACTTATTTTATTTAGTTTTTACATTTCGTTTTGTATGGATGATTTTCATGTCGCTGTTACAGCTATTAAATATTTTATTTAATTCATGTTTTTATTCGATTGCTGTTTTGCTTCAGACTTTACTCTAATGAAGTTTATTAAATTCTGATAGACGAATTGTATGAAAAAAGTATCATAATTTTCAAAAAAAATTAGAATTTTAAAAAAAAGAAGACATGTTTGTGTTTCAGACCTCCCTGATTTTGAAAAACACATTTTTACTTTCTAGTTGACGAAGTATGGAGAAAGTACTGTTATCGTTAAAAAAATAATAAAAAATAACGGAACTTGAGATTTAAGCGAATTTGCACATTTAATCTTCCCGAGTTCGAAAAATATTTTTAAAAAGTGTCTGTCTGTCTGCGACAAATACAACTGGAAAATAATTTGAGTTAAATGGATGAAATTTTATTGTAATCTTTACACCAAATGTGTAGAGTTTTAAAAATTTTGACCGAAACCCTTCGATTGAAGAAATCTGTCTGTCCGGCAGTTCGAATATAATTTGACAAAGAAAGATACATCAATAATTTTCGGTATATAGATTTGGTATACAAATTCTATAATATCTTTTAAATTTCGACTTCTAAATAATGACACCTATTAAATTTTGACTTTTAAACAATGTTACCCATTAAATTCTGACTTTCAAATAATGATACGCATTAAATTTTAACTTTTAAATATGGAAACCAATTAAATTTTAACTTTTAAATAAGGACACCTATTAAATTTTGACTTTTAAGTAATGACATTTATAAAATTTTGACTTTTAAATATGGACACCGATTAAATTTTGACTTTTAAATAAGGACCCCTATTAAATGTTTAACCAAATCCAACAAAGGATTGAATTTCTGTCAATCTCTTCTTTTAGAAACTGTAAACGCGATTACTCAAAAACGCAATGAATTAAACATATTAACTTTGATATGTGATTTTTTTTACTGTAATTATAATTCTGCATCAAATTTAAATCAGTAGGGAGAAAAAGGATTTCTAACACAAATTCGCCTTCATTAGAGAGTGTGCAATAAATTTTGGGGGATAAACCTACCGCTAGTTTTCACACAGTAGCGGTATGGCTTTGGGTTTTACAATGAATGAATTTATTAGTTTCTGATATACAACATAGTTAAAAAATAAGAACATGAATTTTAAGTGAATCCCTGTGTTGCAGATATCCTCGATTTTGAAAAGAACATTTCTAGAATTGGGTCTATCTGTTTGACTATGAAAACCTTAAATGAGAAATGCATAGAGCTCGAAATGTGATTTTAGTTATGTAATGTTGACAAGAAATTTTTGAACGAAGGTGAAATCTATTCATTGACAGTTTGCTGGTCTCTTTATACGAGTGCAAGTGAATGTGACATCTACTAAGAAAGAAGAACTAGATGAAGTTAAAAACAAAACAACGAGAAAAATTTCAAAATCCAGGAAAAATTTGTACGATTATAAATTAGACAGACATTATTTTTTAAATTTCAAAATTGTGTAAAATGTATTTTTTGAACTTACTGCAAAAAGTTCTTATAAAAGTAACTTTTAATTAATTAAAATTTTGAAGGAAAAAAATCGATCCCTGGTGCACATATAAACGCTTCAAAATATTTATGTTCCAAATTTGGTAACTTAAAGTCAAATGATTTGGTCAGCACATTGTCCGAGCTCATATAAACATACACACAGATACTTTCTTCTTTAAAAGAAGGGGTGTTCAAATGAAAAGGTACGAAACGTCTTAACAACATCTTGGAGTCTCCTGCAGGGTCGGTCATCTGGGAGATGCGGTCTGTGCTATGCACTCGGGCCCAGGTACTGAGTGCCCCCCCCCCCACCGTGATTAAGAATTAAAACAGTGTTCTGAACAATAATAACGTTACTCATACTAAAAGTAAACAAGCTTGTTTCCATGAGACTGAGCATCGACTGACGCCTTTGTTAGGCAAATATCAAAGTGATATCTGTTAAAAAGTGGGAAATGTTCATCTATGAATAAGAAAATCCCCATCAGACATGATAAGATAGAGCGGCGTGCCCGGCTCCCAGAAATCGAGACTGTGGCTGGGTTCAAATGGACTTGTAAATCATCAGCTATCTACTTTTGCCTATATCTAAAGTAATATTTTTTTCAGTCCTTTGCATTGCCAGTGACTAAATATAATAAATATTGAATCTTCTTTCAGCAAATTAAAATTATATAAAGGATTATCTTTGGTCAAAGCATATGGGTATATAAACGTGAATTCCAATTGACATGGCAGTGCAACCATGACGGCGGGAAAAGAACCATTAACTGTGTTGTGAGATACCCAGGAGATTACTTAGACTCATCAAGAACTAAAGACTGCGGGTCTCACCGACTGTGTGGTTTTACGTCGTGATAACGTGCGTCCAGACGTCTCCAGATTCACACACGCGGAACTGGCCAAGTACAAGGGAAGCCATATAGATCGGACGTGTACCGAGATTTTCATGTGTTTGATCCCCTGAAAAAACATCTAAAAGGCAGGCGCTTCAACTCGGACAGCGAGCTGAAAGACTGTGAAGGACTGGATCTCGCCACGGCCATAGTAACAAGGAATCTTTCGGCTCGTTAATCTGTGGGATCGTTATGCTTTGATCTATGCTGTATACTTTGAATAAAGTCTTCATTTATACCCGCTATGTCGTTTCGTACCTTTTTCATTTGAATACCCCTTGTAGTAGTGGAGATTATGATAAAAATGATAAATTTTATGAAACTACTTTATAGTTTTAATTTTCATGTTTTCTTTTAGCTACTGTTACATCAATTTATGCATAATATAAATTTAATGCCGTTATTTATTATTTTAAAGGCCGTAGAACTTTGCACAATGCCCGCACCTATTGATGTACAAACATACTTACTCCAGTAAAATCGGTGGCAGCAAAACAATAAAATTATATATAAACTCCATGACAGCCGCTGCCAACAGGTAGGGCCACAGGGCCCTGATGATTGCCAGAAGGAGGGAAGGGCCCCGTTGGCAGCACTTTTTCTTCCGGATGAAACCTGTCTTGTCTTCTTCGAGCCTGTAACAAGAAGGATTTTTTTTTTAATATAGAGAGACTAACCACTCTAATAGTGGCCCACAGAACTTTGAGCTATTTGGTATTTGGTTTTTACACAGTTTTTTTAGATTCGATTTTTTGATTAAAAATACCATAACATTATCATACAATTCTTTTGCTCTGTTTTCTTCTTTCGTCCACTGGTTTTGTAGTTTTTGATGAACATACGCCGTTCTCATTTTTGGCGTCAATGCATCCAGTTTGTCCACTTCGAATACATTTCGGTATCCATACCATATGATTCTGCAACAAATAAAGAATAAGGTGGAGTAATAAGAATAACAGTGTAGGAATGTGGGGAAAGGCAGCGACCAGCATTTATGTAAAATTTATTAAGATTTAAAAGAGCAAAACATATCTAAACTAACATTGAACACATAAAAAGATACAGAGCGTGAGCTGTACGTCTTACAGACTCAGCGCCGAACTCTCGTCTTCCCATAATGGCGGAGAAGCCTCACAGGATTAAATCTGCGACATGGTCAACATGGCGCCATACAGGATGTGATCCGAGTTGAGAGATTTTAAGCAATTCCCACAACAGTAAAGTTATTATTTCAATTGAAGACAAAAATGCAGGCTTGTTTATAAATGAATATTTTGACCAAAAACATTGTACAGCAAAAATCAAAAATAAATTTGGAAGTTTTAATTCAACACTTTTATAAAAGTTTTCAATGTGAACTCCTCCAGAAACACGAAGGATATCGAAGTAGTGCGATAATTTATACCAAAAATTTTTCTGTATACTTGGTATGAAGCTTTGAAAAGATGCAGATATGCGCATGTAAGGAAACGATTTTCTTTTTGTAGCTACATCGAACAGCACTTATTCCACCCCTACCTTAAGACATTGATAAATTTGACATGCATATTTGCAACCCTTTAAAGGTGCTTTTTCAGAGATGCTAAAAAAGTATGAGTTCAGATTGGAGACCCGATTCTACCAAAGTCCTCCTCCTAGTATGGTATGGAAGTTTGGAGAGGGTGATGCCAGATCAGTTGTCGTCCTCTTTAACTGACCGTTGCTGATTATTACGAGGTCAGTCCCAAAGTAGTCCTAATGTTGCTTCAAAAACAGGGTGTTAATATAAATAACTTAACCTAAACACAAACTAATGAAAGTTGAACTAGTTTTTAAATAATATTAAATAGAACAATGGATAATAAAGCATACTGGAAATAAAAAATTAAAAGGCTAAGAACAAAAGATTATAGTATGTTTGAATTATAAAAAAATACTTTTTAAATAATTTTAATTTAAATCCAAATTAATTTCTAAAGTTTTCTCAATTTACCCCATATTAAAGTCAATCTAAAGATATTTTCTGATCTCATTCCACTTTATCTATCTAATTAATTCGCTTTGTAAGATTGCTGATTCAATTTACTTCCCCACACTGCGAGTGAAGCGGCAAAAAATCGCTGATTTGACAGAACTCATTTCAAAAGATTCCTCTGTTTCCCTTTCCTGGTGAAGCGAAAATCCCTGTCAAAATATCTGCACTATAAACAATATTTTCCCTATCCAAATATGGTATAAAATATAAGTGAAAATAAATTATTGCCTTTTTCTCAATTTCTGCTTAGTCTGCGCCGCTTATAAATATACTTGCCTCCGGAGGAATAATAAAGCGAACTTTAAAATCAAAAGTCGCTTCAATGTCTTCGAACCTGCCTTCCTGCTACCAAAAATTTAAATCTTTGGGCACGCGCATGCACACATATGGACATGAACTATTTTTTTAATCTTTAATTTGATGTAAAAATCATGTTTGTACAATAATGTTTTCATAAGTTATAGCAGAAAAATGTCGAAATATCACTTAATTTTTAATTAATTCAAATTCTAATTAAAAATTCGAAAAAAAAAAAAAGACTCCGAGGTGCACATTAAAGACCTCCAAGTTAAATATGTACCAAATTTGGTAGCTATAGGTCCTACGGTCACACACACACATATTGAGCTTTATTATAAGTATAGATAGATTACGTTTTTTTAAGTGGTCTTCCCAATATTTTCTCGCATCTTCTCCAATAAACTCGTCACGTCAGAGAACACCATGCATGGTACTGGTATATAATAATTTCGAAATATTAACTTTTTGGAGTGAATTTAACATTTTTACTTAACCATTCGTATCATCCCTGGCCAATTAATAGGCGATTAATCCCTGGCATGTGGTTAATAATATCCGCAAATCGAATATGTGATTTAAACCACTCACACACATATGGACAGGGTAAATAAAAGACTCCCGATTTGACTACCTGTTCATCCAAGAGAAAAGCAGCCGAGACATTAATGGTTGATGCTTCATGATAAATTCATCCTGAAAAGAGAAACAATCTTATCACACAGAACAAATTATCACGCAATTATTTTAGAATGGCAAAATTTTAAAGATTCTTCTTTCGTCTTCGTAAATTCAGCGGAAGAACGGAATTTTAATATTTTGCCAAACATTATTTTCATAGTGCATTATGTAAGACTTCTTCTACGATACTTTTAAAAGTATTCTAAAACAATTTAAATCATCGTTTTCTCAGACAAATTGTCTCTAGCGATTCTAATATATCGATAATAAAGATATAAAGATATTGTCACAGAATTCTAAGATAGAACTGGTCAAGGTAAATTCTAAAATATGTTTTCGACCGTAACTCTGGAGAAAATTAAATAAAGGAATAGACTTTCACATCCTAAAGCTCAAAAAAAAAAAAAAAAAAAAAAAAAACTACAATTCGCACTTTTTTGATAACCAACGAGAATGATCTGCCAAAAACTTTCATTGCATACTCTTAAATAAAAGGGAATTCGTGCTCTAGGTACATCCCCTAACGATTAAAATCAAAATTAAATCAAGATATTCTTAACATTATAGTCACAGGGGCGCATATTAAATTATATATAATTAACTCACTAAGTAAGTTTAAATTAATCACATTTACATGCGTCTGAAGTATAGATCGACAAACGGTCAATACCTCTTTAAATAAGGCTAAAAATGATAGGCACTATGGATGTTAAATCTGTGTTCCGAATTTTAACTATTTAGCTCTCTTTGTTTTGCATTGATCGTGTTCATTTACATTGAAGCAACTGGCTGAAAATTCAATAGAAATCTATAGATTTGGCGTAAGGACCTCATAACAATTTTCCGCCTTCTAGATCAAAGCGTTTTTTGAGTTATCACATTTAGAGAAATGGTCGGACAAAACGCGAAAAATAGTGTTTTTTGAATTCAGGGATATCTAAAACATTAGCAAATCATCGAATTTTTTGACGATCGCTAAACTGTCTCTATACTTCGTGGATGAAAAAGTAATACAGAATATGTGTATGAGTAAATTGGAGCGTGTTGGACTTAATTCAGACCAGACTCTTAGACCTAGAGTCCGGCCTGACACATTCCACTGGGACTTGGTTCCAAATTTGGCACATATCAAAGGACAGGATAGAAATGTTCACGTTGGAGGGATTTTATGAAAAATTTTAATTAAAGCGTGATTTTTTAATTTCTTCAGTATAATTTCAAATAATATACCAGCACATAAATGACCTTTATACCATTTTAAAGTTCGAAATGTTATTTTTAGCACCAATATTGTTGTAAAATTCTATATAAATAAATGTTTTTCTGAGATATTTTAAACTATAATTTATAACAATATTTTCAATGTTAAGATTGAAATTTAAACCATTTTCTTTGTATATTTATTCACGCTTCAAACATTTAATCACATGATATTAATGACGTTTCAAACATTTAATCACATGATTCTTTCCCATTGTTCAAAGAAGATGAATTCTCTTTAATATCTGTTATTGGTAGATTTCAAACTAAATCTTGTTTTCTATTTTATGTTAAAACATAACCACGTTTTGAAATTTTTCTATACATCCAAAGGGGGTTTAACCTCCAAATCAGTCAAAAGAGGAAGAATTATAAAATAAATTCTTTCTTTAGTCACAGCAGCTCTTTTCGGTGATATATTTTTATGTATAAATATGCAAATAGAAAAACAGTGAAATGCATATCACAATGAATAAGAGGAACAAATGAATTAAATAAAAGGTTCCAAAATAATATAATTCGTATTTGTGGGAAATATTTGACAGAATTTAAAGTTCAAAAATATTTATTGAAAAAAAACCATTAAAAACAAGTTACATAAAATGCTTGGTTGAAACTTTATGAGCTATTGAACTCGAGAAGCTAACCGATCACCAAGAACAGCTACTGCAACATACAATTCACACATTTCCAACAACATGCATTCCAAACTACTTGAAATTCCTATGCTTTTTGTCTCTAATTATTAAAATGCGTTTTAAAAATACTGTTATTCAGAACTACTATTCAGCTTATACAAAATAAATTATTTAATTATTGTCAATTATTGGCTAAAAAATAAAATAATTCAGAACTCATATGATAATTTTGCTTAAATTGCATGGTTGAGAAATGTGTGTAAATATGACTAATATTTCTGCAGTTTCATTAAAAAAGTGCAAAGAAAATTCAGTGGTATAGTATTTACATACAAGAAATATAATGTATTCTCTGATAGGAGAAGTACTTCACTTTGAAAGAGGTAATCCATCAAAATTTAAGCTTGTATTTTTTGTTTTGATGCAGATTTATCAGTTTGTTAAAAGGATCATATGCCAAATTTTATCAATCAGGTTCTTTGCATTTTCGGATTACTTTGTAAACATATACTCAAACACTCATACATAATACCAAAAATGACTACAGAAAGAAATTTATTAATATCTAAGTCGAACTTACTCTATGCACACATAGTATTAAAGTATGAAAAAAGCATTGAAAATTCATTGATTGTAAAACTGTGCATTTTTGAAGCAACAGCGTGGTTTGTTTATATTCGTTAGTTTACATTGAAAAGATATTTTCAATATTTTATTCCACTTCTATAAGTTTACTGTAGTATAATATCTTACAATACAATAAACATAGAAATCAGTTTTGCAATTCAGTTGAATATCTAAATAAGCACTGTTTATTTTATTTTTTTATATTACTACTATAAGTTTACTGTAGCATAATAATAATACAAGAAACACAGAAAACAGCTTTGCCATTCACCCGAAAAAATAAATCAGCCCAGTTTTTTTTAAACTTTGTATTATTTATCATTTGAACCCCAGTATTTAATGAGTAGCCAGAAATGCAGATTATTTTTTATTTCAGGAACTAGATAATATATCTTTTCAGCTATCCACAAAATTTTTGGCAAATCATTGTTAAACTTCAAAACTATAGGAGTTTTGTTTTATACTTTTTTTCCACTATAAAAAGCAATCCCCCCAATTTTTTTATGAAAATATTTGGCATTTCTACTGGTATATTTCAGTATCATAGATGTTTTTCTCAATCTTTTTAGTGCAAAAATTCAAAAATATAGCTGTTTTAGAGCGTTTTTATAAAACATTCATTCCGAATGTAGTCACATATCTTAATGAATGGGAATATCAGTTTTTGGCTCTGAAAATAGAAAACATTTTTCTGTATATGACATTATGATAACTACTACCTTAGCGTATATTTAAACACACTGTGAGTAAGGGATAAGACTGATAACTTGAGAGAGATAAGATTTCGGAGGCTTTTCTAGAACTCAAGTGCTACAAAATAGATTAAAAAATGTTCTCTGATATATTACTTAAAGAAACACTTAAGTAAATGGCCGTCAAATTCATAGAAGAAGCCCGACAAATCAAATTTTATGTTTATTTACAATTAATTAATTAAAAAAAATATTAAACAGTTAATGAATCTGAATAACACTGAACAATTAAATAAAAATTCATTTTATTTGCAATAAAGGTTAATTCCAATTAGATTAATTCACAAAATAGTATGAAGTCAAATTCTTTGATTACATTATTATTTCGAATGCCTTTTTTGAGTCAACTCAGATTTTCAGAACATTGCCACCTGTATATGTGATTCCTCATATTTTACGTATTCATCAGATATAACACTATTCCCCTGCTTCTTAATCATAGATTATGTCCATCGTAGGTTATGCCAATGCCATTTGACAGTACAGCACATACTGATGGAGTGTCCATGTTTTGATTCTCATCGAGTTCGGTGTTTTCATTCCCCTCATTTTGTTTTAAAAGACATTCTTTATAAAGTGCCTCATCCTCAACTTTTTACTTTTTAAAAAATGATCGGTTTCTTTTGAATTATTTAAGCATTTTATCATTTTTTGTAATGCTTTAAATCTTTATAACAGTTTATTTGTGCATCTTTTAAAAATCTTGAATAGAGTTTTGCAGCAAAGATTTTGAGTAACCTTTTAAAACGTGACCTTTTTAGGAACCATATGTTTGCATATACCTTGTCGTTGGCGCTGCATAATCAGAAGTGGTTTTAGTGTCAATAAACTCCATCAAACTCTTAATCGTAGAAAAAAATGACCACTTCTTTTATTGCAAAAAAAGGTTTTGAATAGCTGAATATAATTTAGGAAAAATATTTAAAAAATGTTGAATTTTTTTTAGAGAAAATAAAAAAATATGTGCTAAATGGCTGCATTACGAATTAAATAATAACACAAATAACATTATAGCAATTCCTCGGTAGAAATAAAAGTCTCTTTTTACCAACTTAACTTTTACAGTGAAAAAAAGTATATTTTGATTCTATTTTTAATGCTATTCATGCAATAGCTACCTTAATATTTTCCCAAATTTCCAGTTTAAATATAATTTTAGTAATGATTTTACCACATAGTTCTTTTCTACAAATTTTTATCGAAAAGCCTTAAAAAAGGATTCCCAAATACTCATTATAGTCCTTAGAAAGCTCTAAGTAGCTTATAAATAGAAACATTCCTGACTCTAATCTATCTTTGTGCTCAATTTCATCCAATTCCGTTCATGCGTGATTGAGTAACAAACATCCAAACTTTCACATTCATATTTTAGTCATGATTTTATATATTTTGAATGCATTTGCTCACCTTCTGGGCATCCCAAAAAATATTGTACTGTGGGTCAGTGAAAAGTGACAATACAGCTTCGGCCACCAAAACTGTAAACGTCACAACTCCAAAAGTGAAAAGCCATGGATCGATGATGTAATTCAATGAGACCTGAAAAAGAAAATGTTAGGCAAAATTTTATCTTAGAAACATTTATTCACACGTTCCAGCAAATGATGCTAAAACCATACTAAATTATTTAACTAGTTTTGGGAGGATTTTTAAAAAACAAGTGTAAAATAGTTGTATTTTTGAACTTTTGCAATAACCCATTGCGATCGGCAAATTTCTCTGATGGGAGTACCAGCTAGTTGGAGCAAATTTAGCTTTTCGGAGTTAATTCTCCCAGAGTGATTTAAAGCAAGTATATGGATGTTATAAAACACTGAATTCGTTAAAACGGATTTATTGTGTTTAGTAGTGCTTATAATATATAAAACATAAATTTTTAATCCTTGTCATTTTCCAAAGTATGATATTTTGCAACTATATATATCGTGCCGAACTGGGGAGGTTTCAAAGCGATATATATATATATATATATATATATGCATCTTACACAATGTACTAATAATATCTTGCCGCCACAGTGGCGGCATCGACCACAAAGGGTTTAATTTTAACCACTCTTTAAATATTTGGGTTCGACTGCTAAAAAACATTTTCTATTTTTCCCATTGTGAAGCATTTAAAGAGTGAATTTTTAAATGAATAAATCACATCATCTCTAGTTCAGGAACTGCAGGACATATTGAGAAATTATTGCACAAAATGTGAATAAAACGTAATTATTAGATTTTAATTTATGATGTTTTTCGCAAGAAAATTCTATTCAAAGATTAAAATTGAATAAATTAGCGTTTAAAGACGCAAAAATAAAGCATTAAAACATTTATAAATGTAAGCATAAAAGTTGGTGTAACCTCCCAAAAATAAATGAAAAGTTGAAAAGTTTTATAACAAAATCTTCGAATATCAAGAATATAAAATTTAAATAAAATCCGAAAAAAAAATAAATGTTTAACGTTTTTACTTACATTAAAACGATATTAAAACATTATTAAAAAATATTAATACATTTATATATGTAAGGATAAATATTAGTGTAACCTCCCCAAAATAGATACAAAATTCAGAAGGTTTTATTAGAAAAATGTTTAAATATTAAAAATATGAAATTTAAATAAAATCCGAAAAAAAATTCTACCTCTTTTTTTACATTAAAATGCATTCACAGATTAAAACCGATAAATAAAATGTAAAGATAAAATTGAGACTTACGCTGAGAACATCAAAATACGGGGAAGTGAAGAAATTGCAGATAGAAAATAATATCCAGAAGAGGGACAGAGTGTAGGAGTTCAAATCCCCTTCCTTCTTCTGTGCATATTGAAGAGAAATCGCGAGGAACTAAGAAAAAGAAGAATTAACAACGCTTAACAGTTCTTTTACATGACATACTGAAAAAGAAAGTATTCTTATTCTCAAAAAATTCCGAATCTTCACATTACAGATCTAAATTTTCTTTATCTGCAATATGAATGAAGATATTCTTGCCATTTAACTTCATTTATATTGAAGATAAATGGCAAGGATATAAAAAACAGAAGAATGACAGAATTAACAACGTTTAATTTTTAGGTTTTAATTTTAAAATGTTTGTGAGTGACATTGACGCTTTTTCTGCAATAATCTGCATAGAAACTGTTGAAGGTTTCTTCCATAATTTCCATAAAATTTTTGTAATTTTTCTATAAAAACCTATTTAAAATTTTCAAAAACTATTTTTTATCAAATTCTTTCAACCATGTCATAACCCACAATCGCAATTTACAAATTATGTGGAATCAGTAAGCAATATTATGTTAAAATTTTAACTACTCAAATTTCAAGTATTTAAATTATCTGTATAAAACTCAACAAGTCATAAGTCAAACAAATTCAAGTAAATGAAGTTAATGAAGCATGGAAGTTGAAAGTGAAAAAAGTGCACTATTTCAGAAACTATGGGAATTATATGTATCACAAGAGCTTCTAACGAACTATGTTTAATAAGAAAGAGTTTAATAGGATACATATTTGTTTAATATTATGTTTTAATAACAACAGATTGTGATATAAAATGATGACTATCTGCGAACTCAAAACGCAAGAAAATAAAATAAAGCAATGAAAATTGAATGATTAAAACTGAATTTGTACTTTCATTTTTTTTGTTACAATGACATCATCTTGTGTAATGCAAGTTATATGAATTAAAATTATTAAATAAAATATAAAAATAACTGAGTTTCAAAGACAATAAAATTAAAAAATTGAAGAAAACGAAATTTATCAAAAATTTAAAAAAAGAATTTTTATCGTTTTAGTTTCAAAGTAAAAAGAAATGTTTCAATAAAAATCTCAAAATATTCCATAGCGATAAAGAAATTAGAATATCGCATGCAGTTTGAATCCCGCTTCAGCACTAATTTTAAATTTAAAAAAAAACTTTTTCAAAATTTCTTTTAAATTCTTAAAATTTATTAAATTATATTGGAAATGCAAAACAATTTCTTAGAGTGCGAAATACAAGTAATATTTAATTGCGCACTACATTTTTTCGACACTTTACAAACGATATGCGATTAATCATATCGTTTATAAAGAGAATCATATCGTTATATATCGTAATTATCATATCGATTAATCATATCGTTTGTATAGCAAACCATACAAAAAATTAACGTTTTTATATTATATTTTAAAAATAAAATTTTCAAATGCATTGAAATACCACTATGATTATCTGTGAGCCAAATTTCATGGTTATAGGTGTGATAATTTTATCAGGACATTGCAAACACTTAAATGCCTTTGCACGCGCATAAACACCCTCTCTTTTAAGTATCTAGCACATTATATTATAAAGTGTATTTCAAAACCCTCGTGATTTCATTCATTGTCTAAATTTATCTATCTCTCAGCAAGCTATTAATATTTACATTTCATTCAAACAATACAAATTTATTTTATTTCATTTTGTTCAATAAATTTTAATACCTTTTCTAAGTTAAGATAAACTATATGAATAATATAGATTGCTAATAATAACTTTACAGATGCTTTTAAACAGTAAAAAAATTATTAGTACTGGGCCTCGTCACAGCCATAGGAAATCCAGGAAGAAGGAATCCTTCTGCTCAGTAATCAAAGGGATCGTTGTGTTTAGGCCTCTAGTGTATACTTTGAAAAAAGTTTTCATTTATATCCACAATGTGGTTTCGTACTTTTCATTTGAGCAACCCTTATAAATATAAACTAACGAAAATATTAATAAAAATTGATTTCATAGACTACTATCGCTGTGAGTGAAAATTTTATATCATTCAGTTACTAACAAGCTCCTACTGTAATGAAATACGGTAATGATTAGTGGTTTCAGTTTAAGAATACAAAGGAATCGACATGTGGTTGTAAAAGCAACAAGTCAAATTTGAAATATTAAATGGATCAATGATTGAGAAGAACTGACAACGCAAATATTGTTACTGTTTTTTTGTTTTGTTTTGTTTTTTTTAAAACATCTAACTCAGTCGATATTCGATCAACTTTATAAGTAAACTACTTGGTACCCATCGCGTTGCAGCCGCCGAAATAATAATATTAAGCGCAATCTATCAATCATTTGGCAATATTTTATTGAAATAGGATGATTGGTATGACAGTATGTAAAATACGAACAAATAAATATTCATTTTTATATATTAGATTTGGGTATTTTTTTTTAGAATTCTAAAACTTGGTGTTCTTTCAGAACGGTAATGAAAGAAACTATTGATTGTATCTCGAGGTTCGTTTCATATTCGTTCAGAATTCCCAAGTTTAATATTAGGAAATGAGATTAAAATCTTTTCTTTTAAAATGGATTAAACATAGAAAATATGATTATACCATAAAATCGTTAATATAGGTGAAAAGATAATTTTTTGAAAATTAAGATGGTGTAAACTTATTTATTCTATAATAATTTTGGTAGTTACTGATAAGAACGCTGAACTTTAATTGAAGTTTAAAGAGAGCATATAGAGGATCAGTTCTTCTGCAAACTACAACAAATTTGGAAAGAAGGCATAATGAGACTTCCTGAAAGATGGAAGAAGGCCATAAAGCAAAAAGGGTTCTTATATAATAAAATAAATAGTAGCTTAAAAAGTAAATATTGTGCATTCATTTCTTAGTGAAAGCAGGAAAGAAACTTATGAGACATCCCAATACACTCTAAGAATAATGAAAGAAAAGACATACAAAAGTAAGGATGCGAAATCCGACCGAGAAATAATTCACTTTCGTGATGTGTTTGTACGGCAGACTGTCTTCATACAGCAGATATATGGCTTCGGCTACGCTGCAAAGGATCAAAGTTGTCGTTAGCGCCTGAAAGAAAACAAGAAAGAAAGGTTTTAGATACCAACAAATAAGAAATGATAACAAATAATTCTTTTTGTGAGCAAACGTAATTGCTGTGATTTTGATTTAAAAAATAGGAAATATTTCCGCAGTTTCATATCAATATTTTCCAAATTGGAGAAATACAAATTTAATTAATTTGTTTGATTACAAATATATCAGTCATAGATTGATTGAACGGATGATATTATGACAGAATAGTAATAATTATTACATTGATAATCTAGAAGCTAGGCGGAATCAAAAACACAATTGTTTATTTTGTCAGGACAATATCTCCCATCAGAGGGGAGTTTATTTATCTTAACGTCCAGTTTTGAAGCAACACTAGGGCTATTTTTGAGATGGGTATCGGTACTTGGAACCGTGGTCAGATGACGAGGACGACACCTGATCTGGCACTCCCTCTCTAAACTTCCATACGACACAAGCGGGAGGACATTTACCCTGGACGGATTTAACTGCATCAGACTAACTTACACGCCGCTTCTTCGGTGGAATCAGGCTTCGAACCTGCAACCCTCCAGTTTCGAAGCCTTACCACTAGGCCACCGTGGCCTTAAAATCGCATTTAAAGAAATTGAAATAGGCGATACATCACTTACAAAGAATGCTATGGGATCTTGTCATTTTCTAAATGTCAAGGACATCATCTTAGCTTTCCCACCTAGTTGAAACAGCACCGGATTCGCCAAAATTCATTTATGTAATTCTTTTCTATTCTTCAATTTATGTTTTTAATTTCAATTTTTCAACCACTTGACGTACGAATTTACTTAACTTCCTAATTAAATGAAGAATTCAATAGCTTCCTATTACTATTATTTTAAAATTTACTATTATTAATAATATTTACTATTATTTTAATTCCTTTAATAATATATTTCGAGTGACTTTTTTCATTTTAAATTATTTAACACTTTTCATTTAACCGCAGATTAAAATTTCAAAAATTCGCATCTCAGACACGTCATTGTATGCGTAGAAGTTAATTGATTGCTATTGTACAGGCAAATCCTGATTTTATCTCGCACAACCACTTATTAATTAATCTCATTTTCTTGTCATAATTCTATTCAATTGCCATGTCTGGAGGTTAAGAACCTACAGTTTAAGGTATCCGATTATGTACAAAGGAAAAATTTTGAAAAAAATTGGATGTTTTAGAAACTATTCATGGTTTTAGATGTCAGTAATAAACAGTATAAATACAAAAATAATTATTTGAAAAGATAAAATATTTTGAAAAATGGGAAAATTCGTTGTGAATTTTAATGAAATTTATCCAAAACGGTTAACACTCTACGCAAAATGGTAATGCAGCAATCCTATTTTTCTTTGCACACAAGTAATAGAGTAAAATAATAAATGAAATAAACCAAAATCTAAGAAAAATCTTGAGATGCCAAGAAGTGATGGGTACAAATATTATCTGTATGCATTTTTTTCATAAATTTACAATTTAAACTTTCTAAAAACACCTATAAATGAAAAATTATTTCACCCACAATAAAGCTTTTGATTCATTTCATTTCCCACATTATTTAAGACACTCGCTGAAAGTTTTACGTAAATACCTCTATTAGTTTTTGAGATATCATGTTAAAGGTAGAAAATTTTTATGAAACTTAAACTTCTGAAAAAATAGAAATTAAAGATAAATTTTAGATGGAAAAAAAAATGTGCCACTGGATGATAGGCGAGGCCTTCCTTTTCCTGGAAAAGCTAAACTCTTTTGGAAAGAGGAAAGTCTGAACTACAAAAAATAATAAGAGTTTTAAAAACCTCGCCAATGTGGTCATTAACAAGTGTTTTTAATGTAATCGGATACCTTAAGCACTCCGTAACACCCCAGAAATCGATAACATGCATCTTTTGTATAAAACGAAATTGTGGTCCATTCAGCCACGAATTGGTCAAATTTCAAAGTGTAAATTTATACAAACACCTGCCGGTGCCCTGGCATAGGGGTAGCGTGTCTTCCCCATGATCTGGGAGTCCCGGTTCGAACATGGTTGTTCTGTGTTCTATCTGTGAGATGTATGAATGTACCCCCCTGTAACATGGGGCTATGCAAGCGAATGCGTGTGTGTCACCTTCATTTGAGTTAGAAGTCAGATTTCTGCCCTCTGAGTGCTCAGGGGCCTTTACCGTCAAAAGCTATTGCACCCCCTTTCAGTGGAAACACGGCCACGACATCATCATCATGCAAGCACATAAGGTTTCTTACCAGTTTAGCAATAGTCAGCAGTGTCCAGGGACTCGGTCCATGCTTAAGTTCAAAATTATCTGACTTGCCGTATCTCACACGAAAACAATTGAAGATGCAGGCGATCCACAGGAATGCGCAGGGCACGAACACCAAAATGGAATGACGGAAACAGCTGCTGAGGATTGGAACATCCGAATTCCAAAAGGAATCCCAGTTCTGAAAAAAAAAAAATAGTCACATCTTTATTTAATTAGAATCAGTTAACACAACAAGTATGACTAATAAAATCGTACTATTTTCATGGTATTTATAATAAAAAAGTTAATCAATCAAAAGTAAATAATTAAGCATCTTTTTCTGCCTCAGAATTTCTTAACACGTTGAATACATTAAAAAATAAATCACTTCCATCTGAAGTGAGGTTTTGTAGTTACAATTAATAGAAGACTTAGTATGCATACTATCTGCCAATCTTGAATATCTCGGTTTTACGGAATATCTACGCGAAAGTTGTACGTTTTTAACAGCGGAAATTATTTCAATTTTTGTTCTTGGGTTCCAGAAACGCTTTTTTATCATTCCTTTAGCTGGAAAAAGTCTCTTGTTTTTCTAAGATTTGATTCACGTGAAAAGATGCAACTGTTGAAGCTTTAGATGCAATATTGGGTTAAATAAAATATGATAGTTACTCGTTTAATTGAGATTTAAGTTCTTTTAACTTTTGTTGACGCAGTTCACTTTTTAACGGAAAATCTGTTTCAAAGTTTCCATGCGTGCTTTTGAAATGTCCGATTCTTTAATCTAAATGGCTCTGCGTTCCATAAATATGTTTCTTTTAACACGTTGACTGCCAACTATGGGACAACTCGTAGATTGCATTCTTTTCTAGGAACAAACCATCTATGTTATTAGATGACGCCTTCTGCACTACAGTTGAAAGACAGCAAAGAAGGGGTCATCTCATTAGATAGATGGCCCTTATATCAGGCGAGGGTAGTGGCACTGAACGTATTAGGTTTTGGTACAGAATACACCCAGGAAGAAGAAAAAACTTTAATTTATTAAAATAAATTAACAGATTAGTTTGACATTTTTTAAACATTAACTAAATTAATAATTATAAATTTGATTGCTATCTTTAGCTGAGACCTACTGCCTATATTTTTATACATTTATACTAATACATAAATGTGAAAGTTTGGATGTTTGAATGGACGGATGGATGTTTGTTGCTCCATCTCGCCAGAATGGCTGAACAGAATTGGATGAAATTTAGCACACAGATAGATTGTCAGGAATAGAACATAGGCTGATTTTTATTCCGGTGCATTGAGTGAGTCATTTTTTATTCTTTAAAAACTCACTTTCGCGCGCCAAAAAGCTTAGACCAAACCCTGACAAAGATAAGTAAGGCTCCAGTTTTTTTCCCCAATAGAAATGAGGTTAGAGTTAGCAGAATTTCGACCGCTTATTTCAAACGATTCTATTTATTTTATTTGTGTTTGATGTGTTTAAAATCAAATGTTGTAAATGAATCGATCTTTCAGATTCATTCTGAAGAACTTTTAAATTCAAAGGAAATAGAATAAAGGAAATAAAAAATTTCTAATCTGCATTGCGTTACCCCAAATGGCGTAGAAAAATCAGACATGTGCGTTACGCCAACTGGCGTTGAAAGTTCTCGCGTGATTGTTGACGACTGAGTTTTCATTTAAAATAAAAATTTCAAAATTATGTGTATAATAGTGTTGTAGCTATCTCCATCTCGATCCATAAATAAAATGGATAGATTTGCTGTTTTGTTTTATTTTGGGTACACAATGTAAATAAATTGTTTTTACGTTAGTTGTGTGCTTATGCTATAAAATTGTATTTATGCTATATATTTTTCGTATATGCTTAAACTTTTAAATGCATCGTTTTTAGGTTAGGTTAAATTTTTTATTTGTCTTTATTTCATAGGTTTTCGTACATATGCATCAAAATTTCCACGCGAACAGAGTAGCGGGCATTAGCTAGTTGAAAATATGTTCTTCGTGTTCATTCAAATACTGTTAGAAAAATAAAAATATTGTGAAGTTATCAGCCGGATTTAATTGGTGTGGTAAATGAAGAGTAAATTCTATAGTGATTTACACTACTACCTAATTATGCATCTCCATAATTATTTACACTCCATTATCACCAAAGGGACAAAAAAGGAGAAAATGAGAATAGTATTTCAAAACGACTACTTACCCAAAACTCAGAATCGCAAAAATATACCATTCTCAGCTGCCACGCTCGACTGATTTGTCTTTAATTAGTCAAAACAAAAAGAGGGTTAATAATAACATCCCACAGTGGAGTTCAAGGCGACTTCGACTGGAGGGTACGAATACAACAATACACATCTATTCGAGCGGTTGGATTTGTTACCGCTCGAATCCAGATAATGGGTAAAGTTTAAGAAGTTTATTTTTCCGTGTCCCTTGTCGTTCCTCTTTTTGTCATTCACATCATAGGAGAAAGTTGGTAAAGCCAGTTTCCTCTTCAATTGTACTTATCTCACAAAACTGATAATTTTCGAGTGGAAATCGAGTTGTGCAACAATCGGTTTCTTCCTAAAGAAAATGTTTGTTGCTGGTCACATGGATTTGAATTCTGATATGCATACGTTCTGATATGATATGCATAAACAACAATGTCTAAATTATTGAGCTTTCTGTTGTTATGTTTTAATATCATTCCTAAAAGGACATGGGCGTTAATGTAAGCAAAAATCAACGGATAGATGAAATTTTGATTATTTTTATCGTCTGGTCATCAAAATTTATGTTTATATTCAATTAAAATATTTTTATATTTATATAAATAAAAACGAATGTTAGTTTGTGTGTCTCTTATGCGTTGCTATATCGCTCTTCCAATTCTGATAAAATTTCGACAACACTTACGCGAAGATTATAGGCATTATACAATCATCTAAAGTATAAAATATTTTAAGATCTATTATTCTAAGATTTTAAGATCCGCATCTATTAATCACCAAATAACTCGTCAAGGAGACACAGCAGATTCAATAAGAATGCTAAATTCAAGTTAGACGTTAATATTTCTTAACTATTGTGCGTAAATGCAATGTAAGTCTTTCTCTGAGGTAATTATTTTATAAGAGCGACAAAGTATTAGGGAAATCAATCGTATAGTTTTGAAATTTTAACTAAACATTTAATAAAATTTCAGCGTTTTTTGCTGAAATTTTATAGTACAAATAATTATGGACCATCTTGGTTTTCAAAAAATTATCTTTTCAACCGTATTAAAGATTTTATGGTATAAATGTATTTTCTATGTTTAATCAATTTTTGAAAGAAAATATTTTAATCACATTTTTTAAAATTGAACTTGAGACGAATATGAAACGAATCACGAGATGCAATATATAGTTTCTTTCATTACCATTCTGAAAGAATACACAAATCTTATTTTAAAAAATAAATATTTGTTTGTTGAATAGAATAATAAAAACAGAATAAATGCAATTTGCGTTTTTCTTTTATATATCTTTCAATTTCAATGAATGTATTCACTGCCGATAAGAAAATGAAAATCATTCTTAACTAAACAAGATAACAATTTCAAATTCCAAATGAAGTTTCTAAGATTATTTCTTCTGCGGCAGCAACGCGCCGGTAACCAGCTGGTTATTTAATAAAATGAACATTTGTAGGATACAAAGTACATTTTAATTACCATCCTCAAAATAATATAGTAATTAGATTTAAATATCTATGAAATATTCCAAATGCTTTAATTTTTGAAGAAATCAAAAAGAATTCGTTATAAAGAATTCAGACTACCATAAAAATAAATTACGGCGTGCATATTTTGTGTTTATTTAGTTTCTTCAATAGTCTCTAGTTCTGAAAAACATTCGATTCGTATGAAAAATCAGTGAGAGCACGCATAAAAATATTTTTTAAAAATCAGAATTTGTTGGAATGCAAAAATTACACTAAGTTTTATTTCAAATAAATTTATATAGGGTAATAAAAAAAAATTTAAAAATTAAAAATTGAGTCGCCTGGAATATTTTGAAATTAAATAAAAATATATATCTAAGTTTTTTCAAAACAATATTTCGTTTTAAAAAGATTGTTAAAGGAATTATATACATTTATATTTTAATACATATATATAGAAATCTTTATAACTCTAAGTGAATAATTTGCAAAAATGCCTTATAGTGTTCACTGTTCTCGATGTTTTATTCTACTTAACAGCATTTTAATTTCAAGTAGTTTTTAATATTAATATAATTCTTTTTTACTTTATAAAATGAAACTTTTAATGTTTAATGACAACTTTTATATTATTATTCTTTTCATTTCATAGATATTAATAAAAAATCATAACACAACTATTTTTACATTTTTCGCTATTTTTTGTATTTTATGTCAATATTTATTCTTATTCATAAAAAGAATATTTAAATCTGTGGTAACTGTCTTAAAATAAGGTTATGGTAGACATTCAATTTATTAAAAATAGAAAAAACATATAAAATTAGAAATTTATCTTTATTTCTTACGAATTTTAAAACTGCTCTTAACAGTTTTGCTGTTATTTTATTAAATATAATCTGCGTTTTTTACTTTCTAACTTCAATAAATCGTAAATAATAAATGAATTTTCAATGAAAAAACCTCTGACAACATCAAAGATTTATAAATTATGATTTCAGTTGAAGACGATAATTTTTTATCTCTAAAAACACAACAGATATTAAATTACAAATGATGCATTATTTATTAATTTAATAGCAGTTGAATCTGAAAAAAAGATTTAACTTTCGAAAAGTTGGTTTTTAAAAACCTTTTGTTGTCAAAACTTCTCGAATATTTCATGGTTAGCTCTGAAGGCAGAATGCTTTAAATCTAATTCAAAATGCCAAATTCCTAATGATAAAAAAATTTTAAGCAGTCGATAGGGCGATGGCGGAACATCATCTAGGTATATTATCCAACATATATCGACATTTTTCAATACATCATGCTATCATTATTCATTTATAGATATTATTTATATAAATAAAGATGAATGTTTGCATGTATGTCTATTATGCGCGGCCGTGCCGCTCATCCGATAGAACTTGGAATAATTATTACTTGCACTTACGGAATGGTCATAGGCATATTAAAATTATCTAATCTATATAAGAAAAAATTAATATTACCTATCCTAAAGCTCTTGAATAATAAAGTAAAAAAGAGTAGAACAAATATTATTTATACTTCTCCTTTCTATATCCTTCAATTTCAAGGAATGTATTCATTTGCGATACGAAAATAAATGCTATTCTTTCTATCATACCTAATTAAACAAGATAGTTATTTTAGATTTCAAACGATATTTCCAAGATTATTTCTTCTGCGGCAGCAAGCAACGGTCCAGCAAGTAGAGCTAGTAGATTATAAATAGCATCTTTTAACATACTGACTGATCAGAACGACCCCAAATAAAAGGAAATTTTAATTTACAAGATGAAAATATTTTTTTCCTTTGAATAAGAATAGAAAATATTTTCGTAAAATTTAATATATGTCAATCCCAAAAACTATATGCATATTGCAATTTATGACACTGCGTGTAAAATAAGCGTTTCTATATAATAGCATATGGCAGTATTCACAGAATTATTGTCACTGCGTGTAAAGTGTTCCTATATATAAGAATGGGGCAGTATTTACTGAAATATTTAAAAAAATTCTGTAGGAACGGCAATAAAAATAAAGAGTAACAAAAATAAATACTAACCGGTAACCCAAACGAAACTGAAAACAAATTAATTGTGAATATCGATTTTATTAAACCGCCATTTATCGTTAGCCAATAAGCAAAAACGAAAATATAACGGGGTTTTTCTGCCTGCAATCTTGAGTCCGGAAACGAAAGCTGCAAATAAAATTATGAATTAAATCTGAATTAATCCTTTTTCCTTTTATTTCTGACAATGAATAGTAAGCGATTAAAGAAAGAACAGACAATAATCATCTGACATCAGCCATTATTTTTCCATAATAGAATCATTCAGTTAGGGAACAAAAAACGGTTAATCCAAAATGACATGCTTAAAATAAGGATTTTTATGTATTAGAATATGACAGAATTTATAAAAATCTTAACAAAATTTTTGTATGAAGGCAAGAAAGAATAGAGACAAGAAAAAAAAAAAAAAAAAAAAAAAAACACTGACAGATAACCAACACCGAAAAACCGTCGTGTAAGGGGGTCTCTTACACGTTAAATCCGTCAGGCCAAACGTCCTCCCACTGGCGTGGTGTAGAGAGAGGAGTGCCAGCTCAGGTGTCGTTCTTATTCTCTGACCATGGTTCAAAATGACGAGGTCCGTTTCAAAATAGCTCTAGTGTTGCTTTACAAAGGGACGTTAATATAACTAACTAAACTAAAACTAAACTAACAGGTAACCAAAACGAAATCGCAAATTCTGATTATCGATTTATTGTATCGCGATTTATCTTGAACTATTATTTATGATCACGAGTTCGGTAAATAGATGTTTTTCCAAAACTGACATAAAAAACTCGAGTTTTAAAACTATAAATTTTTTTTCGATGAATCGAAAATCGGCAAAACCCTATTAGGCAATCTCTAACCAAAATCATGCTATCGAGTGTCTGTAGAAACGGGGTAAACTATGATTTTTAATCTACTTTAATAAAGTAGAATATTATAATTATATATAAATAAAAATGAATGTTTGTATGTCTCTTATGGATCTTTTAAACCGTTCATCCGATTGCGATGAAACGTGGTCAGCTTATTGTTTACACCCACGGGATGGTTATAGGAATAGTATAATTAACTAAAGTAAAAAAAATTCGAATCTCAAACACATCCGTTTACCAAGGATTAATCTCCAAATAACTCGCCGAGGAGATAATAGATTCTGTAGGAATGCTAAATCCAAGTTAAAAGTTAATACTTTGTAGCTTTAGTACGCAAATGTCGTACAAGTCATTCTCAGAGGTAACAACTTTATGACAGATTATGCGAGAAAATTTTGGAGAGACCAACCCATGGGCTTTTAAATTTTAGTTCAATTTCAGCGTTTTTCGCAGTAACTACCAAAAATATTGTAGTACAAATCATTTTGCACCATCTTAATTTTCAAAACTTATCTTTTCAACTATATTGACGATTTTATGGTATAAATAAATTTTTTCTGTTTAATTTATTTTAAAAGAAAATAGTTTTATCACATTTTCTATAATTAAATTTGAGAATTCTGAGAGAATATTAAAAGAATCACGAGATACAATAGTTTCTTTGATTACCATTCTGAAAGAACACCAAGCAATACAATTCTAAAAGAATCCACAAATCTAATATATAAAAATGAATATTTATTTGCTCATATTTTATATACAGTCCGCATCCTATTTCGATAAAACATTGTCAAATTATTGATTGATTACACATATTATAATTATTTTTGGCGGCAGCAAAGCGCCGAGTACCAGCTAGTTCTATATATATACATGTTAGTATTAAAAATGATCAGAATATTATAATTTTAGCCATTTTTTTTGAAATTTTTTAATAATCTTCAAAAAGAAGCATCGTTGTTTCTTTTAAGAAATTACATTAACTAGGCTTTATTTTATATCCATCTGTATCAAAACAAAATAACTATCAGCATATTGCATTTAATTATAGATATATATTTTCTGCTTTTTAATAATATATAAAAATTTTTAAATTAATTTTTTAAAGAAAAGTGCGTAACTTTCCAGTTTAGATTTTTTTTTCCTGGCTTAAAAAAATCAACTTCCAAAAATGACAAATTTGGTAATTTTAGTATAAAGCTATGCAATTGCATGCAATTTATTTTGCATTTGAAAAAATAATTGTCGGTTGGTTTATAGTATAATATGCGATGTTTCAATGTATCCATTTCATGTAGCCATTCCTGAAAATCGAAATTGAACAATAAAAAGAAAATCAAAATACCATTTCTGAGAGGAAAAACAAGCCGCACATATCCGCATATTCCTCCTTTTCACTCGTATAGAATTTCGTGAAATATTTTTTGCCAACTATTTAATTATCGCACAGTTCCTAAAATTTTGGTGATTCTTTTTCTAACTGCCAATACCAAATGCGTTGTGGTCGGTATCTGAAAACAGCGCAATGTTATTGTTAAACGGTTGAACCTGTTTAGAAGAGATTATTTGTTTTCGTACAGCGCCATCTGTTTTTCACATTCAGCATTTTATTCTTACTTTAGCAGTTGCTATCAGGTGCGGCATACACGTTCATATGTTTTATGGAAGGGTTTTTAATCTTCAGTCAAGATTTTTCTTACTTTCACGTATACATAGAATACGTGATATAATATTTATAATCTTTTAAAATCGATATAAGGTTTTGTAATCGTCAAAATATTAGAATTTCAAATTTTGACGAATCTCCATGTTTGAGATCGATTTCAGTGTTCCGTAGATGCATTTTTGGCAATGATCTGTCTGTCCAATTTGTATGTAGCAAAGATAAATAAAAAATGCTTTGAGTTGGATGGTATTTGGTAAATGGCCTTTACAGGAAATGTGCAGATTTCTATTAATGTTTTAGCACTATTTATTCAGAGGAAGTCTGTTTCTCCAACGATTCAAATGTAAGTTAAAAAAATAACTACAAAACGAAGAGAGCTAGATGGATAAAATTCTGTACACCGATTTATCATCTATAGTGTAGATATCTATCAAATTTTGAGTCAAATTCAACTGGGAATCGACAATCTGTTTATTCATACTTTGGTATATTAAATTCGTTATATGTTTTGGTGATAATAATTGTAGCTTTATCAAATTTGTGCTTTAGTCAATCAGAGAAAATAGTCTAAAACTCAAATTCGATTTTCAAATAATATTACCTGCATATCAGGCATTTATTTTGAATACACTAGCCAACAATGGCGTAATAAATTCAATAAAAATGCTACTTTCACATTAATTGTTAAGAGTGCTTTTATATATATATATATATATATATATATATATATATCTGTGTGTGTGTGTAATGATTAAAAGTTTTGAAAGCAGATAGCACGTTCGAAGACATTGAAGGAGACTTTTCATTTTTAATTTCGCTTTATTCTTCTTCCTGAGGCAGGCAGCGTATTTACAAGCAGAAGTGGTTGAAAAGTGAGAAATTAATTTACTCTCGTTTTATATAGCATATTTTGATAGGGAAAATACTGTTTATGGTGTTAAGATTCTCATAGGAATTCCTGACACACATGGGTCTCATGATTAGGGAAGCACAGGGACCTTTTTAAAAAAGTATTTGATAAGCCAGCCATTTTTATCGTTCACTCTCACCATGAGAATCGCAGACTAAAGAACTTTACAAAGTATTTCTTGAATTAATTTAGTAGATAACGTGGAATCGGATCAGGAAATAAGAGAATACTTTAGAATGACTTTGATAAGGGCTATATTAAGATAAAACTTTAGAAATTAATTTGGATTTAAATTAGATGTTGGAATATCATTACACACACACATATATAATATACGAAACGATTTATATCAACTTTTTTTAAATATAAAGTTTTGTTTTTAAGTTTATCTAGATAAGTGTCTTTCCTGAAAAAAGGCTTTTGTCATAAGTATTTTTATTTTTATTTTTAAAAAAATTAAATAAATACCTGTATATATGCATAAAACAACTTTTGGTTGCGTGTGTTCTCAATAGATTAAAACAACAACTGGTGGCCAAATTTTATTCAAAGCTACAAATGGATGTATTGAGGCTGCAACTGTATCCTGGGACATTCGTGAACTTTAACTAAATGATAAACTTTTTTTTTCATAAATTTGTAACTAATTTTTAAATCTCTGCCTCGAATTTTTCTTCTACTTTTCTTACGCCGACGAGGCAACGCCTCTGATGCCATACAAAATTATTTGCGCATGCGTAGTATGTTAACTCTTTGTGGTATTTTAAATGTTGCGCTTTTTTTCTAATGTTTCATGAATTGATAACGGAGCCTTGTTAACCCCTTAATGGTCACATAATTTTGAAGAAAATGGACATAAAAGTGCCTATTTTTCTTATTCAAAATTATATAAAACTGAGTGTATAGTTTAAAATAAATGAATTATCTCTAAAAACATTGCAAATAATCTAGGCCAGCCATCTGGTGTAAATATTGAGTAATAAATATGATTCTGGGCATAAGAAATAGATTGTTTTAATATTTTCGGAGCATTACTTTTGAATACGCCAGCTCGGAAATATCACGGGCGCGAGAAATAGAGATAGAAATTTCACCCAGTCATTTTCAAGGGAGAGAGAAGGAAGGGGTTAATTGATCTCTCTTTCAAATATATTTTGATGTACTTCTGAATTAAATTTTAAAAAAGAATTAAAAGAATTGTTGATGATGATGCCACGCCCGTGTTTAACGCGGAAAAGGGTTGCACTGGCTTTTGAGGGTAAAGACCCTTGAGCCCCCGAAGGTCTGACTTAAAGCTCAGATGTAGATGACACAGACACCCTCATTCGTTTGCACAACCTCTTTTTAGAAGGGAGGGGTCATTCACACATCTCACAGAGTGAACCTAAGGGACGAATAATTATGTCTTAACCAGAACTGTAACCCTAGATACACAGATCGTGGGGAAGACGCGTTACCTCTATGCTAGGACGCCAGCAATTAAAAAAATTAAGAACTTCTAACATAATTTTCACTGATATAGATTATAGACTGAACATTAGATAGACTGAACATTAATATAGATTTTCATGAATGCACAGTGTTTTATTCATACTCTGATTTGTAGTAAGAAAGTTAAATTTTATAAGCTTTAGTAATGTTTCGTTATTCAATGTCTTGGAAAGTTTCTTAAGGTTCAACCCTAATTTTCCTCTTCTTCAAACAAATAGTTGTTTTTAACTTACTATTTTATATTGAAAGGGGTTTGAATTTTATCCAACCGACGGTGCTGTTGATAATCATGTTTAGCTTTTTAATGTTTTGTAAATTTCTTCAATTTAATATTGTGATGATTTTGCTGTGTTATTAAATGACGATTTATAAGTATATTGAAATAATATTTCACCTTAGCACCTTGAATGCCACGGAAATTTTCCTAAATCTGGTCTAAAATGACAATAACTAATTTGAACTAATTTTTTATAATTATATTTTTGTTCGTTTTTTAATAAATCTTGTGTTCATGCACGTCAGCATTGATTTTTTGTTCTTTTCCCAGAAGCCATCTATCGTTATTTGCACTGATATACTACGAGTTTATTCGTAGCTGCACAAAAATGGCAAGTAAACAGAGTACGAGATGTCTCGTAGTTGGCGTCCTAGTAAAAAACGCAATCTACGAGTTATCTTGCAGTTTCAGTGAACGTGTTAATTGTATGATTTCACAATCTTATTTTAATAAAAAGTTCAAAAGTAATGCGTATTAAAAAATTAAGACATTTGGTAATATTGACAGCTATTTCTCTAGTTTGGCAACCTTATAACCTTTCTCCTATATTATGGGGTTGGATTGGGGTCCCATTGTTGGATTGGAAAAAATGAGGCGCAAGACCATTGTTGGCGAGTTTTTAACATTGCGCCAAGCGGAGAGTTAAACTCCGGTCGTAACATTCGATTTTCTAATGCTATTTACCTTATGATAGAAATTAATCACCAAAACTCCCTCCAAGAATCACACAATAGATTCCGTAAAAACGTCACATAATAAACATTACTATTTCAAAACTGCAGTAAGTCAATAAAAAGCAAAGCATTCTTTAGGATAACATATTTATTAAAGAGTATGCAAAAATGTTTTATTGGGAGCACTCCCTCTTGTTAAGATTGTATGCAAGTCTATAAATATCACTATATTAAAATAAAATCAATAAGAGTTAAAGCAAAAAAAAAAATAACTGCTCCAATTTACACTAGTAGGATATACAACAAAACTTTTTAATTTAGTGAAATAAATGCGAAAGTTTCATAATTCCTTCAAAATGTAAAGTAAAAGTTACTATTTTTCGACAATTTTTAATCTGCTATCTTAACCAATATTAGCCTTTCCACTACTCTGCCGAAACGGCCATGTAAATTCGATATTGGATTGCCATTTTTTTCTTCAATCGATGTATGCAAGTTGTAAAGCGATGTTTATGTCTAGTAATAACAAATTTCACATCCTGAAACAACTGATTTGTAACAGAAACTGGCCCATCAACATAGAATTTGCTAGGTCGTTTGGGCTTGCTTAGTGGTAAGAGGGTTAAGTAAAATCAACCCCTTGGCATATCTTTGACGTGCCTTCGAATCCATTTCCTGTAGGGGTGTATCTCGGTGAAAATAGCTGGTTTGTCGAGGCTGCACAATTTATTCGGTTGTGAGACTCCAAACGATGTGACACCGAGGGCAACATTTTTCTTGCCGAACTTGGTGAAAATAGCAGATCCTGAGTCGCCCTGCAGGAAAAAAAAAATCTTTAATCTATCAGGCATGATTGGATTTTTGTTTATAGATAATTTATTGTTAAATCGCTTAACAAATTTGATACACTCTTTTAGATTAGTGGAAATCAAGTAAAATGCCTGTATAAATGCATGATCAATATAATTCACAATATTTAAAGTGGCCTGCGATTTCGTTATCATGGCAATTAAGATATTGGTACTCTAGTTCTGGTAATTGAGGTATATCAAGAAATGTCGTCACTGCTTTCTGAGGTAATACCGTTAAAGGATGGCAAAATTTAAGTCTCAGGAGAGTATCGAGGAATATGTAAAAGTAATTAAGCCCTTGGTTTGTGGCCAGTAATTTGGTTATTATGATATTTAAGACATTCGCACTTTGTCTTCTCCAGTTGATAGAGACCACGAAATGTGATTAAGGTTTACTGAGGTAATACCGTTACAAGATGGCAATATTAAAGTCACAAGAGCGTATCGAGGAATTTGTAAAAGCAATTAAGCTCTTGGTTTGTGGCCAGTAAAATGGTTATTATGATGTTTTAGTATTCTGTCTTTTTCTGTTGAGATACACAAAAAAATGTGGTCTTGGCTTACTGAGATAATACCACTTAAGGATGGCAGCATTAAAGTCACAAGAGCATATCGACGAATATTTCAAAAGCAACTACGCCCTTCATTTGTGGCCAGTATTTTGGTTAATACGATATTTGAGATATCGGTACTCTGTCTCTGTCAGTTGATAGACATCAAGAAATGTAGTTATGGATTAGTGAAGTAATACCGAAGTGGAATGGCAATATCAATTCACAAAATCGTATTGAGGAATATATAAAAGTAACTACGCCTTTAGTTCATGGCCAGTAATATTGTTACTATGATATTTGAACTTTTAGTTCTCTGTTTCTGTCAGTTGAAAGGCCTCAAGAAATGTGATTACTACTTAGTGAAGTTATACCTTTGTGGAATGGCAACATTAAAGTTACAAGAGCGTATCGAGGAATACATAAAATTAACTTTGCTCCAGGTATTTGACCAGTAATTTGGTTATTAATATATTGGTTCCCTTGAGTTGAGAGACAACAAGAAATGTAGTCACAGTTTAGTGAACTCATTTGGGATGACAACAAGTCACAAGTGCGTATCAGGAAATATATAAAAGTAACTGCGCCTTTGATTTGTGGCCAGTAATTTAATCATTATGATGTTTAAGATATTGATACTCTGTTTCTAACAGTTGAGGGACACTAAAAAATGTGATACGGCTTATGAGGTAATACCAATAAAGAATGGCAATATTAAAGTGACAAGAGCGTATCGAGGGATCTATACAAGAGACTACGCCTTTGGTTTGTAGCAAGTAATTTGTTTATAATGATATCTAATATATTGGTATTCTATCATTGTCAATTGAAAATCAAGAAATGTGGTTAAGGCTTAGTGAGGAAGTACCGCTATGGGATGCAACATTAAAGTCATAAGCGTGTATCGAGGAATATGTAAAAGTAAACTACGCCCACACTAGGGTCCACTTGCAGCGCCAAATATTGGCGTACTTGACACAAAAATCCCTCGTATTGCGTATGTCGAATTGCAATAGTCAAATGAAATAAAACCATCGCATGAATTGACTGTTTCCCCTGGAAGAATTAAATCGAATCGTATCAAATGTTTTACTTAGATGTTCAGTGGAAGAGTAAAATATTATTACAAATGTTCTGGAATGTAGTCAAAGACCAAATATTCTTTTAGTCGAGGACAGAACATATGAAAGAAATGAAGAAAATTCTTCATATAAGCAAACCAAAATTAATCAGGTGTGAAAATAGGCTTAGACATCGACAAGAGGATGATTGCTTAGTAAATAATAATAGACTCTGCCTCTTTAATTCAAATGCTCGCATAAAAAAACTTGCTGGACTTGCAAGGTTACAAAAACTTACAAGGTGACTGCTTACCTTCGGGACAATTTTTTTTCAAAAAGGCTAATTTTTAAGCTTTAATTTGTGTTTTCTAGTTAAATAGTGTACAAAAAGAATAAATATCTGGAAAAAAAAATTCTGTGACTGTCTAATTTTATAAAATTGACAAATTTTATGTTAATTTTAGCAAAATATAACCAAAACGTTTACGCTGTACACAAAATTCCACCAATAAAAATTTCCTTTACATATATATCATACATAGCATAATTATCTTCAAAATGAACTAAAATTTAAGAGATTAGTTAAAATGCAAAAATATTATGAAAGTTTTTATGTCGCAACGTAGAAATTATTGCTAAATTTGCAGCTATTTTCTAACAAAAAAGGCTATAAGTAAAAAAGTATTTACTGTGAATCAAAACTTTTAGTTCATTTCATAGACAATAGTATAAAAAACATTATTTAAAAATCTCATTAAAAGATATTAATTAATACTGGAGATATCATATTAATGGCTTACAAATTTTACCGAAATAATCATTTTGAGAAAAAGGAGTTTAAAGTTCACATTTAATGCAAACAAGTAATTTTTCTTCAGTAAGCAGTCCTAAATTCACCATATTTGTAAGTTAAACCTTCTTTTTTCTTCATGCATTGGAAATTTTTTCTTTTGCTGAGCTCTGATTTTTTTTCTTTCGAACTGTTACAGGTGGCAATGAGTGAGTTTTTGAACTACAAATACGCTTTATAATCAGAAAGCTTTAGTGCTTAATGAGTGTAACAACCAGCTTTTATTTGTAATTGATTTAACACCCTTTTTATTTTCCCAAGGGTGGGCATGTTTTTTGCAGTGGAAGGACAGATGAAATACGTCTGTTCGTACTAAAGCAAAGGAGCAAAGAGACAATTTTCCCTTAGTGCTCTTTCTAAGGCATTCATGTAGGGAATTCTTTGATATGTGTTGATTCAAGAAAGGAAATCTTAGGTATTTTCTGGAAGTTATGCAATGGAAATAAAGGTGTTTTACCCCTTCATTCTGAGCATGAGAACTGCAATAACATCAAATTTATAGAGGGCATGTAAGAAATAAAATAATCAAGAAAGGAGGATTTAAGTCAGGAAATAATAAAAAAATTTATAATAAAATAATATGGTTTAATTTAAGATAAAAGTAGGAAATTAATTAGAATTTAAATTAAATCAAGAGATACCATTACACGCGTATCTAAATTATCCTGAAATACTCCTAGAGATAGTATTGAAGAAAAGTGTTTCGAGTACTTACGAAGCATGATTTCTGATTTGTTTCAGTGGCAACAGCGCAGACGTAATGACGAGCTTTGCTGTCAGGACCGCCTCCATCCGCGCACTTTTTTTTATCGACCTGCGTCATTCTACCCTCTCGCAATCTCTTCTCGGCTGTTAGGAAATAAATAATTGTCATCAAAAATAATTACTTATTGAATCTAATGTAAGCATGGTTGACAACCAAACTGCCAAACAAGGCATATTAGTCATTTATGCAATGTCAATATATTTATTAGACTTACAGTATACTTTACAATTCTTTCATTGCCTATCTTATTCAGGCTTTTTTTTAGGCACGCATATCGGGGACCTTAACATAGCTCGACTGAGCTTGAAGGCTTTATGTCATGAATGATACTTACTGGTATTTTCTGAATACTTCCCCCATCCAGCTACTGTCAAGTTATCGCCTATCTTATTCAGGCTTTTCTTAGGCAGGCATATCGGCGCATTCATCTTGCCGCATTGAATTGGCTTGCTCAGTTTCATCAGAGCAATGTCGTTGATTCTGCCATTGATGCTGAACAGGGGATGCGCTATTAATTTCACGACTTGAACTGGTACTCGATTTCCACTTTGGTTCAAAATACCAACTTGGAATCTTTCAGGCGGGTAGTAACAAGGAGCTCTTGGTATTTTCTTCCTTAAACATTGGTTCTGTTTAAAAGCTTCATGCCTGAAATAAAGAAATCGATCACTCAATTTTAATTTCAATATCATGTTAAAATATGTTATAAAAAAGGGCATTTGATGGAAAATATAAATTTTTGTTGATGTACACGGTGGCCATAAAATAACTTTTAGTCTTTGAGTAGTTTTTACATCTAAAACGAATGAACGAAATGAAACCAGATTTCATATGTAGACTGTAAAAGTCATGGGAAAATAAATTCTGCAGAAAAAAAATTAGTACCAAAAATAGCTTATCGGAAAAATAATGGAGCTGCTGTCATTCCCGAATGATAATTTATGCATATCAAGATAGATTTTGAAAAATTCTTAATATGTGCATGACAGCAGACGCCATGCATTGTAAAAAAGGAACCGCAGACGTTCTATTAGAGTTCTTTCTAGACTTTTGATGTGTTCTTGACAGTTGTTCGTGATTGACTGTTTATATGTTTTTAATACAGGCCCTACATTACTTCGGCACTGGTATTCAGGATGCTGGCAAAACTGTTCTACATGTAGGCCCTGAGTGCTCTAAAGTAAGGCTTCGTGTCTTAAAAAAGAAAACAAGAAGGGCTGTTATGAATAGGAAAATTGCCATTTGTACATCGCTGTGGAGAACGTCAGACACCGTGTAGATTAATAAGCCTTCAAGCTCAATTGAGCTACATTACGTTTGAAGGCACTCAATATGTTGAATTTAACCTAGTAAAAGACAGTATTTGTACTCAAAACAATATTTTTAGTTGAAATTGTTTAGATTTCAAAGAAATTTCATATTTTGCACCATTTAAGGAAATTAGAAGACACATCGTCCCCCCGCTGGTGTTGTATGGTGTGGAGAGGGGTGTGCCAGCTCAGGTATCGTCTTCGTCATCTGGCGAAGTAGTATTTTATTGCAGTAATACCATTTTTCTTTGTACAAAAATTATAGAATATAATGATGAATGAAATGAACCAAAATATAAGAAAAATCTTGAGATGATATGAAGTTATGAGTAAAAATATAGGTGCATTTTTCCCATAAATTTAAAACTTAATTTTTATAAAAACACCTATAAATGGAAAAGTATTTCACCAACCGTAAAACATTTGTCTCATTTCATTGCCCATATTATTTAAAACAGATGCTGAAATTTTTATGTGAATACGCTATTAATTTTTGAGATATCATGTTAGGGGTGAAGAATTTTTATGAACATTAAAGTTTTGAGAAAATTGAAGTTAAAGAAAAATTTTAGTTGAAAAAAGATATGTGACCTTGGATGATATTTCAGACCTTCCTTTTTCTAGAAAAGATAAATTGTTTTGGAAAGAAAAAAAGTTTGAACGACAAGAAATAAAAATTTTGAAAAATTCGCCAATGTGGTCTCTAACTAGTGTTTTTAACGTAGTCGTTTACCTTAAACACTAAAACGCATGTCACGAAAATATTTAAGCATTAAAAATATGAGCTATTAAGTTTTTAAAAGAAGTTGTCCACACATACAAATGAAGCATCGAAACAGTGTAAATTATCTATACACCATGCTTAAGCTTTTGATCCAAACAGTGCTTCATAATTGATAGAGAGAAACATGTTTAACTTACTTCAGAAAACAATGTGCTGCAGTTATGATGTATCTCGGAGAAATTATGGCGCCACCACACATGATATTTCCATTTGCCATAATGGGAACCTTTAAGAATATTTATATAATTAATATTAATAACTTATTGACTTGGAATATATTGAACGTACGTGAAAGAAATTTCTCATGAATGTAAACAACTCTTATTAATTGGAATAAATATTTTATTTTTGATGTATAATATAATTATACATTAAATAACCGGCTAAGCGTAACAAATTAATTTGAGATGAATCCTCATAATTAATGTAGATAAAGGTCAATTATAAAACGCAATCAATTCTATTTTGAAAAAAATAGAAGCATTGAATTTTCAATGAATTTGGAAACAGTTTTAAGCACAACTAAAATAAGATTTCGGTATTACAGTTATAAAAAGACTCATAATAAATGCTCATTTTGTAAATCTAATAAAAAATTTAAAAATTGACTCCATATATTTGTAATGCAGATAAATTGTGTAGTAAAAAAACGGATGAAATTATTACGTATGAACTGGAGAAGTTCTAGCTCAAAAATATTTTCGTGTAAACGAATTTATTTTATCAATTTCTTTAATGAAAAGATGATTTTCCACTATATTAATAGACGCTAAACCAGGCGTTCGAGATAAAAATCTTTTCATGTAAATAATTTTTGTGTTAAAATGCTGTCTATATAAATAAATATGAATTTGAATATGAGCTGCCGTACCGCTCATCCGATTCCGTTAAAACTTCGACAACATATTACTTGCATTTACTTGAAGGTTATAGATATAATACAATGATCTAATACACACACACAAAAAATTCGAATCTATTTATCACATTTATTAAACTCCAAATAAGTCGCCAAGGATACAAAACAGATTCAGTAAAGTTGCTAAATTCAAGCTAGAGGTTACTGTTTCCTAGCTACTGCACGTAAATGCAATGCAAGTCTTTTTCTGAGGTAACAATTTTATTAGAGTGTAAGAGAAAGCTTTAAGGGAACCATTCCTTTAGATTTTGAAATTTTAACTAATCCTTTGATAAGATTTTAACGTTTTTTGCAGTATCTTTGGGAAATATTATAGTACAAATAATTTCGTACCATCTTAGTTTTCACAAAAATATCTTAAAGATTTTATGGCATAAATATATTTTGAATGTTTAATAAATCTTAAAAAAAAATATTTTAAATCACATTTTTTTAACATTAAACTTGAGAATTCGGAACGAATATGAAACGAATCACGAGATACAATAAATAGTTTCTTTCATTACCACTCACCAAGCTTTACAATCTCAAAAAAATACACAAATCTAATACATAAAAATGAAAATCTGTTTGTAGAATAGAATAATGAAAATAGAATAAATACTATTAAGGTTTCTCCTTTATACATCCTTCAATTTCAATGATTGTGTTCATTGCCGACAAGAAAATAAATATCATTCTTAACTAAACAAGATAACTATATCAAATGCAAACGATGCTTCCAAAATTATTTCTTCTGCTTCATCAGTGAGCCGGGTACCAATTAGTAAACAATAAAATAAAACTTATTTTGCTTGCAAGCAAAAACTCAGACTTCCTTGCGTCCATTTGAGCGTTGACTTTATTTTGTTTTTAAGTATGGTTAAATCATTACTTTAAAATCAATAAAAGAAACATAAAAATACATGCATTAAAACAAAAGTAAAATTTTAAAAAGTGAAGGCAGATCAGTTTAAAGAAAGTAGAAGGTAAAATTTCCATTAATTTCTGATTTTTGCACTTTCAAAAGTAGATAGTACTCTTTTCTAATGTTTCAATTAATAGGCATGCAAAAGTTTCTTGAATATGTCACAGTAATCATTCTATGGTGTGCATACCTAAATACATATATACATATCCTGAATATCCACATATAAACATGTATGTACAGAAACCACAATTATTTATATATGTGTGTGTTTGTCTGCGTATGTCTATGTCTCTGTTTCGAATACACGTGATTTTTTTAATCTAATAAAAATTTTCTTCGTGCAATTTTAAAACCTTTTTTATTTTACTTTATTAGAGAAGTTTTATGCTCCAGTAATTAAATAACATAATTTACAACAAGAACAACTATTTCTTACAGTTGAAAAAATTGAATTTTAACAATAATCAATACGAAATTTTGAATTTTTTGCTAAAAAATGAGTTATTTTTGTTTTTAGACACGGTATATATTACTCATAATTGCATTCAAATGAATTAAAAAAATTTTCATTTAATTTTGAAAAGAAGCTTTTTTTTAACTTTTAGATTGTATTATCCTATGGTCATATTTTACTTTTTTCTGTGTACTTACTTTCGTACTATCTTTATTACGAATGATCTACAACCAAACGGTGTATAAGATTTTACGCTTTTCACTATACATTCTCCTTAACAAATCCAATTTTTTGTCAATAGCAGAGCAATATTTTTAATAAATTGCTCACAATTGACACTTTTGCATCTTTGAAATTATCAACAAGTATAAAAATGTGAAAAAATATTTTTTCTTTATGTCTTCAAAATATGGACATTTATTTTTATTTAAAAGATAAATGCTTTTGTGTGTGTGTGCTGACAAACTACAGACTGTACCGCGTGGCATAGAACAACTGAATTCGACCCAAATATACACTGAAGAGTGTGGAGGTGTACCTCGAAGCGATTTTTTAATTTTTTTTTAAATTAGGATTTTAATAAGTTAAAAATAAGCTAGTTATTTTTATTTTTTTTTTCGCAATAATTTCTGGACACATCCTACGGCAAAATGAGTTTTATATCATTTTAGAATTATATCTTTAATGGTGAAAATTCAGTTGCTGTAAAATTCTTGAGTCTTTGTTTCATTAAATATTAAAGAAGTTTCAAGTACATTTCTCCCAAAATTATTTTTCTTGTAAATGAAACAGAAATCGTTCTCATTGTTTCATTAAACATCTGATCGTGTGAGTTTCGTCCATTGTTGAAGTTCCACTTAATATCTATAAAACAAATTTAATTGAAATTTAAATTTAAAAAGTAAAGCTACAATAAACTGCTGAATTTAGAAGATGAAAAGGACGTTATAGCGCTATGATGTCATAGAACTGATTTCCTTTACAGAGGTTCATATACATAATGAACAGAACATATATAAGACTATTAAAATAACACAGCATTAAATATTGAGTCGTTTGATGGAATTATGAACATGAAATTTTAACTACGATTTAAATAAAATTCAATATAGCCAATATCTCCTGCGAATGATGTGATTTAAATTATAAAAAATAATAATAACTTGCAAACTGCTTTGGATCCCATGTATTGCAATAAATTAAACATGAATGTTTTGTTTTAAATGTTATTTACAATAAGAAGCACGTAATCATTTATTTAAACTTCAAATTAACATAATTTATATAGTGGTAAAGTTGGGCAATTTATGCCATTTTTTTCTAATAATATTTAAAGTAAATTTGTTTACATTTACGACCAAGAAAAAATGTTCAGTCTATGCACGTCAGGTAATTTTATCTATTACTTCGACGATAGTTGGAAAAAAGATTTTCTTTGACAATCTCAATCTCTGAACTTTGACGATATCCACTGTATCTCTAGTTATCAAAATTTATAGAACGTTCTACATCTGAAAATCATGCATACTCGTTTGATACATTAATTCTAGAGTTTTAGCACAATTTTCATTCTATACTTTAAAATTCAATAAGTTTCATCAAGTTTCACTAAGCGTCAACTGAAAATTTAGTTACTTACGAGCCATGGATATTTGTTTTCTTGCTGAATCTCCTCTCCATTGATAATTTTTTTCGAGACAGCTTCATCTTCACGTGATATGCCACAAACTGCAAATAATATCGCAATCATTTTATTGTATTTGACTTTTTATTAAAAAGAAAATATTTATATAAAGATTCTCCAAAATTAAAGGAAGATTTGAATTCGCCTTCAATCTTGCAATAAATGGTTGACAGCATTATTCGAAAAACGCCAAAGGTCATAATATTTTACAACTATTGTAGGTTGTATGCTATACAAGGCATTCTCTGGGATAACTCTTTTGTTTGAGAGTATGCAAGTAAGTTTTCGGGAGACCTTTCTCGCTGATTTTATTCAAATTTCTTTCAGTAGAGCTTCTTAGCAAGGTAATTTTTTAACTTGGATAAAATTTTAAATACCAAAAACTAATGTTGAGAAATATTATTTTAATTTTTAAATTACAAATTAAAGAATGGTATAAATTATGAATTCATAAATAAACCAAATGAGAGCTTTCTAAAAATATTAAGTTAATATACGCAAAAGGAATAAAAAAAAAATTACGAATCCGGACTGAATACTTTCTCAAGGATCAAATTCAGGGTGTTTCAAACAAGAGATTTTTCTGTGATATTTCTTACTTTCTTCCAACAATATTAACCCCCAGAAAATTCACTTAAATTTATTGTTAGCTATAATTATTTACTATAATTTATTGTTTATTTTGGTGCAAGCTATTTTATCTCTTAAGTGCCAATTTTAAGGGATTTTCGGTTCACGAGGGGTTAATATTGTTGGATGAAAGTCGGACCCCTCACAGAAAAATGTCTTGTTTGGAACAATGTCTGGGGCTGACCATTGAAAAAGTATTCAAACGGGATTCATAATTTCTTTTTTTAGTTTCTTTTGAGTATATTAACTTAAAAGGTTTTACCAATTTGGTTCAATTCATGTGTGTTTTAGTAATAGCAGCATTAATGCTTTTTAAATAATCAAAAGTAATTTTTTAGTTTTTAATTTGATTTAGAAATAAATTTTAAATAAAACTGCACAATCTTTGTATTTTTGATTTTTTTTTCTATATAGTTTAAAGATTGAAATCGGCAAAAAAATTTGTAGCGCTTTTTGGTCATCGTTTCAACCGACAATTACCATATCTTCTAACATTTTCCCTTTCAATGCATGTAAGTTAAAAGTAATTTGATGCTTTTGAATATATTTGTAAGTACTTTTATTGTACTTTATAATAAACATTGTTGTATTATTTATTGTTCGTTGCTTTGATTTTTAATTTACTATATTTAAGTTAAACAATTCTTTGTTAATTTCGACAACCAATCAGACGAAGATATGGAATGCTTTTATATATATGTGTGCTCGGTTATGAATAATCTCCAATAATTAAACAAAATCACAAGTTTATAACAAATATTAGTGAGAAATTATTTCTAAATATCTTATTTTTCGCGCTTTAGAATAAATACGAAACAAAAACTTACCATGACAGTTTCCCCTTCGAAGAACTCTTCTAGCCCTCTTAGCCTAATGTAAAAATATAACTAAAGTCAGCACTTTAGGCGTAACAAAGTTCTTTTACCAATTAAGGAAATAATCAAATTACTTTGACCTTTGTGTCAATAATTTTGTCATTAAATTAGAAATAATGATTACTGATCAAATGATGAATGCAAAATAAATGCTTGAATCCTTTCATTGATAAAAATCCTTTTTTGCAAATAATCCTAAAATTACCCACCACCACCACCAAAACATACAAAAATATTAAATGAATATTCAGAAAAATAACACAAGCTGTACAATCTCCTCAAAATAATCACCAATTACTGGGTTAGGATGATGATGGGTCTTTTATTTAGACAACAACAATACTGATCAGTCCTAAGGGTAACCTAGAAGTAATTGGGAAAATTCTGTGAGGAAAGTTTGCAAATGCACATGGCAGCTGAGTAGAGAAAGGGTAAGGGAAACGAAACAAACAGATAGTTTAAGATTCGGGTCGGGTTGGTCTAATGCCATGTGGTTAAGCCGAATGAGTGCTGCTCTTTCGAATGAAAGCAGAGTTGTGCGCCTTTCGTTGTTAACGAGCACCGTTAGGGTGAAAATATGACTTTACTCGAACACACACGACAAAACCCTTTTTAAAGGGGGGAGGGGAGGTCGAATTCATGCATCCATCCACAAGTCAGAATTTAGATCCAAATCAGATACCGACTCATCCCTGATTCAGTGCCCCCAGAGGGAGGGGAACTTGGAGGACTTTGTAGTCACGACCTATTCGACGTGCCCCCACTGCCATTAGCCAACACGGCGATCTTTGACCGAGACGAGGACAGAACTCGCTACCTTTCGGTAACGAGACTGATGCTCTTTCCAACCAGGATACCGCTGCCCCTAGTTTAAGTTTTATGTATTCAACAGAAGAAGAATGAAACATTTGCTGCCATCCTCATGATGTGTATTGTCTTTGTATTTATATATGGCAGCAAAACATGAAAACAAAACTGCAATCTCTATAAATAAAAATGAATGTTTGTCTGTATGTCTCTTATGCCTTCCTGAAGCGTTCATCCGATTGCGATGAAATTTGGTTAGCTTATTGCATAAACTTATGGGATGGTTATAGGGATAATACAATTACCTAAAATTAAAATTTTTATATATTCGAATCCCAACCGCGTCTATTTACGAAGAATTACTCTCCAAATAACTGGCCGAGGAGACAATAGATTCTGAAGGAATGCTAAATTGAAGTTAAAGGCCAATATTTTGTAGCTTTAATACGCAAATGTCATTGTCAGAGGTAACAAGTTTATTACAGACTAGCCGCCTTTGGCGACCAGCTGGTTCGCCATGAGTAATGTGTTCTAAAAAAATTTTCGGTGATGTTGCCAAAATATTAAATATTTTTTTAAAGAAAGCGAAAAAAGGAAAAAAGTATTCAATAAATGATTTAAATGTTGCAAACGATTATAGAAACCTTGACTTTGCTTTCAGTTTTTAGAAACTATCACATTTTATAATGGAAAAAAAAATATTGAATTAAGGATACAGATATTGCAAACGATTATAGAAATATGCCATTAAGTCGGGATTTCAATGCATATCCTGCCTAAACTCAATCAGGTTTACCATAAATAAAGAAGATTTATTGAATAAATGATTAAGGTAATGCAAGCAATTATAGAAACCTTTGCTCTGCATTAATTTTTTTAGAAAGTATCACATTTTATATTTCTTTTATTTTATCCAGTCACGTGCTAAAAGTTGCATTTCTTTAGATTTAATTTAGGATGATAGTTTTTTTTTTATTTGAACTTCCGTCAGTGTTTTCTTTTATTTTATCCAGTCACGGGCTAAAAAAACATGGTTAAAATATTTCTTTAAAAATTCGTTAAAAATAGAAGCTTAAGTTATACATTAAAACACTAATACCATTAGAAAGCAAATTTTTTTAATCTTTAAAATGATGTTTGTCCGATAATATTTTCGGAAGTTATAGCGGAAAAACGTCGAAATTTCGCTTAAATTTTAATGAATTCAAATTCTAATGAAAAATTCGAAAAAAGGGCTCCGAGGTGCACATTCCGGACCTCCAAGGTATACATGCACCAAATTTGGCAGCTGTAGGACCAACGGTCTGGCCTGTAGAGCGCCAACACACACACACACACATTGAGCTTTATTATAAGTATAGATTATGCGGGAAAATTTTCGGGAGACCAACCCTAGGTTTTTTTTAAATTTTAATGAATTTTTAGCGTTTTTCGCAGTAGCTACCAAAAATATTGTAGAACAAATAATTTTGCGCCATTTTAATTTTCAAAAATTTTTGTTTCAACTACATTTACGATTTTATGATATAAATATATTTTCAATGTTTAATCAATTTTAAAAGAAAATATTTTAATCACATTTTCTAACATTAAACTTAAGAACTCTGAACGAATATAAACCAATCACGAGATACAATAAATATTTTCTTTCATTTCTGTTCTGAAAGAACAACTTTTACAATTCTAAAAGAATACGCAAATCTAATATATAAAAAAAAGAAATTTGTTTGTTCTTATTTTATATACTGTCGTACTATTCATCCTATTTAGATAAAACGTTACCAAAGTAATTGGTTAATTGTACTTAATATTGTAACCGTAACTGTTCCTCGGCCCTCTATCGGTCGTTACGATGAACAATCAGTCCATGTCTTGGAAGCGAACGTAAAGCATGATGTAATCCCCGAGTATTATTTTTATGCATATATGTTAAATGTTATTGTCCTCAATAGTTTTGTCCCCTTGTAAATCATGTCCTTTAATGTCATTAAATGTATTTTTAACTAAATTGGCATGATTTATTGATTTTAATAGTCTATCCTGACAGTTAGACTTTTGGCGCCCTTTCGGTCACAATAATTTGGCAGCCCAACGTTCGGCCCGAATCAATATTAAACACTTGAAACATCAATGTTTACGTTCCAAGGCAGGGACTCATTTTCCTTTTCAGCTTTTTTGTTACTACTCTGGATAACTAGGTTATGATGAAAATAAACCATCTGTAATTCTTCGCTCCGAAGAAAATTACCAGATAAGTGTTTTGTTTTGTAAATATTATTGGTAATAGTTGTTGATTTAATTCCGTTACTGTCAACGAATTAATTTACCAAAGAAAAACCTAAGTTTTGATTCAATCAAAGTAGATGTTTTGTTTTAAACATGTTTCTTTTGTTTTAAACATGTTTTATCGGGTGTTTTCTTCACCCGATGAAACTCGAAAGTGTCAGATTTGTTGCATTAAATCTTATTAATATCAGTTGAAATTTAATTCTATCAAACCTGATGAATTAATTTATTTGAAAAGAGCATACAGAGTTTTGTTGCTATTAAAATGTAACTGATAACTGTGTTAATTAATGTTTAATATCGTCAATCCAGACGAATTAAAAAAACGAAAGTTGTAAATAAAAGTCAGTGTGGATACTTTTATATTTCAGTTCTTGAGTAAATTGATAAGTTTTGCTTTTGAAATGCTGAATATTCCTTCAAAATCTTCGCATGTTATGGCTTTTATAGAAATATAAAAGGAATAAAGCGCGTAGAACTAGAGTTATTTTGATAGGAGTAAGGATTCTAAGTCCAGACGGGAAAAACGCAGAGCAAGCATAAACCGGAATGATTTAACACCGGTCTCTTCCTGTCTGAATTGCTATTAGATGAAGAGAATATTATTATTCTTTCTTTTGAATTACTTTCATTTTTGTTGAGTTGGTATTTATGCAAGAAAAAATATTGAGCATTTCAGAGAGTAAAATTGTGATAAAACTTTTCTTTCTGTGAATCTGATTATTCTTTTATTTATACGTATTAAAATAAAAGAATTAAATAGTAATTTTTACAGTGTTATAAAAGTTATATGTATTCAATAAAAACAAATTGTTTGTGAATATGAAAAATATTTATTTTTTTGAATGATTCATATATTTCGGAAATACAGTAATTGAAAGAACTGTTTTATTCTTTTATAAATTGCTTACATATTGTTTTACTAAGAAAGGATATTCAGAATAATTGTTGAAATTGTTGTCATAAAATTATTTTATGTTGAATATCATAGGATATAAAAAATTGCTGAAAAGAAGTTAAAGTATTGATGACTCATTTCCGGTAATTCTGAAATACGAATTTTATTTTTATGATTAAGAATTTTTAAAGATAATTCTTCAGTATTTACCTCAAATTTTATAATACTAATTGTTCACTGTATTTACTTTTCTTTTGTATGTATATATATATACTTACACTTTAAAAATTGAATTATATAATTATTATTGTTTTGAATTTAGTTTCGCTTTGGAAAAAAAAAGAAAAAGAAAAAACAGCTATATAGTTTTGTTTTATCAAAAAAAACATGCTAAATTCTTTGAATTGAATTTCATTACCTTTTTTTTTAAAAAAAATATTTAGAATATTGCAATTTGTTTGTTGTTTACTTGCAGTTTCGTTTTAGGAAGCAACTTTGTAATTGAATTATTTTCGTCTTATATTTATTTGACTGATATTTTTTTGTATTTATTGACTTTATACAAAATAAAGTGTTTATTTACAAAGTAATATAGATATTGCTTGCTGAGCTGTACAAATTTTAGGAATGTAATAGCTTGCATAATTCTTTTATTTAAAAGAAATTTATTTTTTGATCATTTGAAATTTTAAGTATTTTGATCTTCTTTCCCAAAATCATGGCGTATTTGGCGAAAGCTAATAAGCTTGACCTTTTAGAGATATGCGAGGAAATAGGGATAGAGGTAGATACGTCCACTAGAGTAATTGACATAAACAAAAAATTCTTAAAAGTCCATCGTATGATGAGGAGGAAGTCAGGATTATTCTTGATAGAATTCTTACTACTAGAAAAGAGGAGAGGGCTCGGGAAGAGCTGCGTGAACAACGTGAATTAGAAATAAAGAGATTAGAAGCAGCACAGAGTAGTCAACGCCTAAATGATGAGTCTAGAAATACAGTAGAAACCGAACCAAAAATTCATCTCGCTCAGATCACACCCAAGTTTGATGAAAAGCATGACGAAATGGGGTTATATTTGATTAATTTTGAAAGAAGAGCAGAAATGGCTCAAGTACCTAAGAAAGATTGGGTAGCCTACTTGTTAGCGGTTTTGCCAGCAGAAATCTCAAATATGTTAGCCAGAGAACCTGCGAGCAATGCTAATGACTATGATTTTGTGAAAAAAATCATATTAAAAAGATACAAATTAAACAGTGAAAAGCTAAAACAATGTTTTTATCGGCACCAAAAATCAGAAGAGAAATCTTGGAGGAATTTTGCACATGAACTTAATAGTTACTTTACATAATGGATCTCAGATTTAGAAATCTAAACCTTTGAACAGCTGCAGGATCTGATGATCACTGAGCAGCTGAAGTACCGTGTTCCTGTTGAAGTGAGAGAGCATTTTCTCCATGAGTGGATTGATATGAAGACTCCATATGATCTAGCAGAAAAACTTGATGACTACGAAAGCATTAAACAAAGTTTTAGAAGAGATTTCCCAAAGAAAAGGGGCTATAATTTTCAAACTGGAGGGCATTATAGCGGAATTAAATCCAAAGAGGTTAGATCCAAATTTCAAATAAAAAAGGAACCTGCCAATGAGAAGGGCCATGAGAAAGATCCTTTGTGTGCTCACACCAATACTGTATCTAATTCAGACAATAGGTCATCACGACATGTGGAACATTCTGTTTATTGTTATGGTTGTGGTCATCCCGGATTTATAAAATCGAAATGTCCAAATTGTTCTTCAAAAAAAGATAAGGTTCAAGTTAATGCAATACATATGTTTACTTGTTTTACCTCTGAAGTAGCCTTACTCCCCATTGAAATATATGAAGCTACAGGAATAGTTTGTGCTGACACAGGAGCCAGTCAGTCAGTTGGTGGAGAACTGATGTTTAATTTTTTAAAGAAGCGTGGACAGAAGTTCACAGAAATTGACCTTGCTATCTGTTTGGCAGATGGTCAACAATCCACATCAGTTGTTTTAAAAACAACAGTGCCGATAAAAGTGCTTGGTCGAACTTTTCACACTGATTTAAATTTTCTGCCGCATGCTAAAGGTAATCATACTCTCCTAGGAGTTGACTTTTTGAAGAAATCAGGAATTGTGATGGATATGAAAAATAATTTCTGGTATTTTGGTGATAAACCGAACTGCAGAATACTTTTTGCTAAAGATATTCCCTTACCTAGGAATAATAGTCTTGTCGAAAAGATTAGCAGTTCTTGTCCGATGAATTCAGTCACAAGTAATAATTTAGTGCAAAACAATTTTTTCGTTCCTGAAACTAATAGTCTTTGTTTACGCCCAGAAGAAGGTAAACATTTGACAACCAAACAACGTGACAGCCTTAACTCGTTGCTAAAAGAATTTAAGCCATGCTTTCATCCAGGGGGAGACCCCACTCCTTTCATTGAGCATCGTATACAAACTGGAAATAATTTACCTATTTCTGAGCCTCCATATCGAATGACTCCTGCGAAGAAGGAACTGTTAAAAGTGGAGTTAGAATCCTTACTAGCCGAGGGTATCATTGAGGAATGCGAGAGTCCTTACGCAAGTCCTGTTGTATTGGTTCCCAAACCTAATGGTTCTGTTCGTTTGTGCATTGATTACAGCAAATTGAATGCCACAACAATTCCTGACACTTATCCTCTGCCTAGAATGGATGATTTATTGAATGAGGCTAAATCAACTAAGTATATGTCCACAATAGATTTGAGAGCTGGTTACCACCAAGTGAAAGTTTATGAATCGGATCAAGAAAAAACTGCTTTTATTTGTCCTTTCGGCACATACAAATTCTTGCGGATGCCGTTTGGTTTGCGAAACTCTCCCGCAACATTCCAACGCCTTATAGATAAGTTCAGATCTGGACTAAAGGATGTTTTTGCCCTCTCATATCTTGATGACATTATTGTTTTGTCTGAAAGTTTTGATAAACATTTGTCAGACTTAAGGCAAGTATTTGATAGACTCTCTCTGTTTAAACTTACTGCTAACCGGAAAAAATGCAATTTTGCTTGTAACAAAGTGAAGTATCTCGGACATTATATTACTGAACAAGGAATTGAAGTCGATTCTGAAAAAGTGGCAGTTGTGCAGAAAATTCCTGAACCAACTTGCGTTAAAGAAATACAGTCATTTTTACAGGCTTGCTCATGATTCAGAAGATATGTTCCACATTTTTCAGAAGTAGCGAGACCACTCAGTAATCTCACAAAAAAGAATAAATCCTGGACTTGGGGTGAAACTGAAAAGAAGGCATTTAAAGAATTAAAGAAGAGGTTGATTTCACCACCCGTGTTATCACAACCTGATGGAAGCAAGCCTTTCATAATTAGAACTGATGCAAATAATTATGCACTAGGTGCTGTTCTTATCCAAGGAGAAAGCCCAGAAGAACATGTCATTGAGTATGCAAGCCGATTGCTAAGTTCAGCGGAAAAGAACTATTCGACAACAGAAAGAGAAGCTCTTGCTGTTGTATGGGCTTTGGAAAAATTTCGTGGTTACGTGGAGAACCAAGAAATAATCATCGCAACGGACCACCAACCTTTGAAGTGATTGATGAGCATAAAATCGCCATCCGGTCGACTAGCTCGGTGGGCTCTACAAATTCAATCTTTTCACCTGAAAATTCACTATACGTCTGGAAAGTCCAACGTTGTCGCAGACCTCCTGTCTAGACCAACTCATGAAAAAAAAAAAAGAGTTTGTCTGCGACCTCAACACTATATATATTGACCTACCATCTCGAAGATCTAAAGACATCCGCGATGAACAGATGAAAGATGAGGATGTAAGAAAAATTATTGATTGTTTTGAAAGTGGAAGGAAAGATGAAGACTTTATCAATTGGACAAGTAGAGGATATCTCATGAGTCAGGGCATCCTTTATCGATATTCGCCAGACACTGAATCTGAGGAGGTCCAGATTGTTGTTCCTTGTCATGAAAGAGAACGAGTATTAGAGCAATACCACGATTCACCCATTGCAGGACATAGTGGAGCTGAAGGAACGTACTTCAAGATTGCTTCTCGATACTACTTTCCTGGAATGAGAAAAATTATTACCGAATATGTAAAAAATTGTGCTGAATGCAACCGGTATAAAACAAGTAATCAAAAACCTGCTGGATTATTGAGAACGCCCATTTATGCTCAAAGATTCTAAACTTTGGCCATCGATCTTTTTGGCCCTTTACCAGAAACTCAAACTGGAAAGAAATGGATATTTTTAATAGAGGATACCAGTACAAAGTGGGTGGAGCTGTTCGCTTTAGAAAATGCTACTGCACGAAACTGTGCGAAAATCTTAATAGAAGTTTTCCTTCGCTATGGACTACCACAAAGACTAATTTCTGACAACGGTATGCAATTCGTAAGTGCGGCAATGCAGCAAACCTGTAATTTCCTTGGTATCAAACAAGAATTAATTCCAGTTTATCATCCTCAGGCGAATCCATCAGAAAAAAAAAATCGTGATCTGAAGCCCACACTAGCTATCCTAGTAGGCGATGCTCACGATACCTGGGAAGAAAAGTTGGCAATGATCCGATTTGCCATGAACACTTCAAAATGTGATACTACTGGTCACACTGCTGCATATTTACAATTTGGACGTGAATTAAGAATAACAGACGATGTAAACCACGATTTAAGAAGTCTCATTGAAAACGACAATTTTGTAGCAGAGATAACACCTTACTTGAAACAATTTACCTGCTTGACACCCCAAATTAGAGAGCGGGTAGAACAAAAACAGGATCAAAGAAAGAAATATTTTGATAAAAATAGAAGAAAAGTGTACTATCAGCCCGGTGACAAGGTTTGGGTGAATTCACATCCTATAAGCAGTAAAAGCACCAAACGAAGCAAGAAGTTTTTCCCAAAAGGAGAAGGCCCTTATCTAGAAATCACAAACAATTCTCCTACAACTTATGACCTTGCTGATCCCAGTACACCAGATCAAGTTCTTGGAACTTACCATACCAATATGTTGAAACCTTATGAACTGCCTAAAGAAAGGAACACAACTCCTGTAGTTCCCCTCAAGAGAAGAGGTAGACCTAAGAAGTACAGTGCTGACTCTTCGCCGAGACGTCGTACGAGCCAGAGGGGGAGTCTGTAACCGTAACTGTTCCTCGGCCCTCCATCGGTCGTTACGATGAACAATCAGTCCGTCTTGGAAGCGAACGTAAAGCATGATGTAATCCCCGAGTATTATTTTTATGCATATATGTTAAATGTTATTGTCCTCAATAGTTTTGCCCCCATATAAATCATGTCCTTTAATGTCATTAAATGTATTTTTAACGAAATTGGCATGATTTATTGATTTTAATAGTCTATCCTGATAGAGTTAGACTTTTGGCGCCTTTTCGGTCACAATATTAATTTTTTTCGACGGTAGCAACGCGCTGCGTATTAGCTAGTCTAAATAATTAATTCAATAAATCTTCTTTACGGTAAACCTGATCGAATTTAGACAGGATATGCATTGGAGTCCCGACTTAATGGCATATTTCTATTATCGTTTGCAATATCTGTATCATTAATTCAATATTTTTTTCTTTATAAAATGTGATAGTTTCTAAAAAAATAAATGCTAAGCTTAGGTTTCTATAAAATCTGCAAGAGCACGTCAAAGGGAAAAAATTAGGTTTTATCACCGTGTTGCCAACATTTTGACAGAAGTTCACTTTAAAAAAAAACTATCGTCGCAAATTATATCTAAAGAAATGCAACTTATAGCACGTAACTGGATAAAATAAAATAAATATAAAATGTGATATTTTCTTTAAAGAATGCAAGGCAAAGGATTCTATGATCGTTTGCAATATTTAAATCATTAATTGAATAAATTATCTTTATACAGGATTGAATTTATACAGGATATGCATTCAAATTCCTTTCCAATGACCAATTTGTAAAATATTATTAACAGGCATATATATTTTTTAATACTATTAATTTGATCTAAATGAAGTAAATAATTACATTTTATGAAGTTTGAGTCAAACAATGCATTTATGAATAATGAGTTTTAGATTTCTTCATACTTTGCTCTGTGAGCCATATTTTACAAAATATTTTTATTAATATTTTAAATATTTGCTACATCAATCAGTCTTCTAAATCAATCATTAAAACTGACTGATTTAGGAAATTAAAGAATATTATTAATAAAACACGTTCTTTTATAACTTTCAGTCCATCATCTTAAAGAAAATATTAATTTCAGGCCAATCAATGCCCGGAGTTACTTCAAGGCTAATGAATATGTGATTTAATTGAAAATTTTAGAACCCATTACTCATGGCGAACCAGCTGGTTGCCAAAGGCGGCTAGTAATAAAATAAATTAAAAATGCGTAAATTGATAGATGTTCAGAAAGCATTTACACCAACAAAAAAATTAAAAGCAAATTAATATTATCTTATTTTTAGATTATCTAAATATTTACACCATTTACGATGTCCATTATTTGCATGAATCTACTAAATAAAGAAATCGAAAATCTATGCAAAAATATAAATATTTCTAATTCGTTCCGGAAATCAATCTTATTACAATTATCCTTCCTAGAATGGCAGGAGGCTCATTTAATTAAGAAGGACATTCATGCAAAAAGTATGTATTTGAATTAATTGTTTTTCTATTAACATAGCATGGTTGAAATTTTGAAAATTGTATGCTTAGTTGAAGCCAGATTTCTCTAATTCGTTTATTTATTTTGTCTGTAAAACTCAGAAATAAATATTTTATGTTAAAGAAACTGGCATCATTTGCATCTTCAAAAACATCGATTTTACAATTTTAGTCTAATTAAATAGAGGATATTCACTGATGATAGAAATGTTTAATTTATATAGGTTTGTAATGTCGAACATTTATAAATTATATTAATCTAGCAAAAATTCTTACCACTAAAAGTTTTTTTTTTTGTCTTTTCTTGAAACTTCTTTTCCCCCCCCCCCATAATTTAGATATGCTTAGAGCACATTATATTCATTACAATCAAATGAAACCGTATACAATATTTAAAAATTGTATAGGGTATATAATAAATCACCTAAATTATTGTATACGTTTATATTATATTATATATCTATTGTACAATATTATATATCTGCTAAACGTATTTTCATTTCTTTCTGTTCAATAAAATCATCTGTAGAGGTTATTTATCATGTAAAATATCATATATCTTTTAGATTTTTATGACATTTAAAAAATTATTATTACTAGAGTAATTAAATGAAAATAAGTTTTCTATAATAAAATTATGCCCATATATTATGTTAGTTTTGAAAAGATTTTATTCCGAATTTTTTTTTTTTTTCTGAACGGAAATATTTTTAGTCACGAAAACTATCGCATTATGACATATATTCTATTTTCCCTTAACAAACAAATATTTTTCATCTATTTTATATTTTTAAAGTCAATAAAGTCAATACATGTCTAAAATTTTTAATCAGATAATTAATTTTACTTGAGATAAAACCTTTATTTGCAATAGAATGCTCGGCAATTTTCCTTAAAACAGCGTCCTAATTCATTTTCAGTATGGATTTGATAACTATAAAAATCAGTTCGCTAAAAAAAAAAAATTTTTTTTCTTTGGGATTTTTATTAATCGCTGTTAAAAAGCTGATACGAAAATTCAAATTTTATATAAAAATTATCTTAGGATCTATTATATATCAGGATTTAATCCTTTAATAGAAATACTTAAATCTGTAATAAATACTCATATAGGAAATATTATTTAACACAATATTAGAAAGTTTAGCGGGATATGGAAAATTTTTGAAAATGCCACATTTTACAAACAAACATTGATTATTTACAATGAAATACACTTTATATCGTCAATTTCTGTTGTATTATGCTTTACTGCTTTAAAAAAATAATTAAATACTCACATAGATAAAATTATTCAATATTAGAAAGCTCAGCAGAATAAAAGAAAGCTTTTTCGAAAAGCCCATTTCGTTGCCAAAACGTCGACTCAAAGATTACTCTGAGCAATACTGAACAATATGGAAAATTTCATCGAACAGAAATCTTTAAAAATCTGTAATTAAGTGAAAAAAGAAGATTCTTCAAATAGTCAGTAATAATTAGAAAAAAGAAAAAAAAAAAAAAAAAGAACCATCTCAATAAAGCGATAATGATCATTTTTCGCAATTCAATCCGGAATCCAGCCATGAATCTTACATTATGTTTGCTCTTGTATTTCTGAAATAGCTTGACTTAATGTTCGCTAGTTATTTTTAAAGAAAATTTATATAAACAAATGCAGAAATAATTGATATTCTTACCCAATGAAATTGGAATTATTTTCTCATTTGTAAAGGCTGATATAATTTTATTTATTTCGTTTTCAAGACAATTTAAATGAACTTCAAAACATTTATTTGAAAATCTTTTCTTGGTTCTTTTAATTATTTTTTTTAACTTTTAAACTACAGATATTGCTTATTTTTAGATACCAAAAAATAAATTTTATGGGTATTTTGGTGAAATCAATAGTTCTTCAGAGGATGCGTATTAAATTAATAACATTTTTTAATTATCGTTTTATGATGCAAATAAACAATTAAAACTAATAAAATTTTTCATCTTTTTACAATTTTGTGCAGTAACATGTTACGGAATGTTGCCCTTTTTTATTTATTTAAGACTAGCCGCCTTTGGTGACCAGCTTGTTCGTCAATCTTACTGCTGTTTCGAAATATCAGTTAAATACTTTACGTGACTTGTCATTGTCAATTAAATACTTTATGTAACGTCTTTTGATAGCTACTTCATCAAAATATTTTTAAGGTTCAACATTCGGTAGTCATATATTTCAATTATGCAGTTAAAAAGGCCTTAAGCCCGTAATGTACTATATATATCTCTAATTATCTGTCAGCTCAAGCAAAATTTCAACTTTAAATTAAAGTGGAAATGATTAAACTGCAAATTGATATAAAAGCATTTTTTTAAATATAAGTAAAGGAATCATTATGTGTACAACTGGATAATTACAATTAAAATGAATTTGTGAAATATTTCAAGAATTATTTGACAAAAAATTACTTAGGATTATCATAAAATTCAGGTTTTAGTTTAGCTTTCAAAAATATTTAAATGTTGCAAATAATATTTTCTTTTATTTTGGTCTTTTTTTGTCATGTCCGTGTTTTCACGGAAAGGGGGGGCAGTAGCTTCTGAGGGTAAAGACCCCTGAGCACCCAGAGGGCAGAAGTCTGACTTGTAGCTCACACACACGACACAACCCTTTTTAGGGGGCGGTCGAACTCGTTCATACACTCATTCATCCATCCGCAAGTCAGAATTTAGATCCAAATCAGACACCGACTCATCCCTGATTCAGTACCATCAGAGGTAGCGTTTTGTTATGGTAAAAAATTATAAGGGTTAATATTCTACGAATTATTCTTGACACTTCAACTTTCAAATAAATAAATGAAGGTTTTTTTCTGTATCAAATTTGACCGACTCATGAAGTTTTAAATAGAAATGTTTGGAACATTCAACATTTTCCTTCTTGGGGGCCAGTCGGTCTTGAGAAATCCTGGGCGTAGGTTAGGGTACCATCTTTGGAATGATCGATGAAGTGGTTTAAAATAACTCGTTTTTATTGAATGTCTATCTTCAAATATTTCTAAATCAGTCAGTTTTAGAGACTGAGATGTTTGAAGTTTACCTCTTTTCATTTGAAAGCTAAACTTTCTTTTTTAAAAAAAAACATTTATAGACTCGTGTTACATACTATGTAGTTATTTACCTCATTTAGACCCCCTTTTATAGATGCATTTCTATTATTAAAATTTTGCAAATTAGCCTTCACATTTTCTTTTTAGAAAATATATGTTTCTTATTTATTTAATTTCCTGCAGACACGTGCTGAAAATTACTCTTTTATATGCTTAATTTGCTATAAATATTTATTTCTTAATTTCAGTTTTTGTCTATCCTATAATTTTTTACCTTTCACTCGTAACGCGCTCGAGCAAATTAAATTTTATTCTTTTGTCCGAAATATATCGTTGAAAAATATAGTAAAAATATTTCTTTAAAAGTTCGTTAAAAATGGAAGCTTAAGTTATATATTAAAATACTGGTAAGGTTGGAAAACTATTTTAATATTTAATTTGATGTAAAAATCCTCTTTGTGTGATAATATTTTTGAAAATTATTGTGAAAAAACGTTGAAATTTCACTTAATTTTTAATTAATTTAAATTATAATTGAAAATTCGAAAAAAGGGCTCCTAGGTTCACATTCCAGAGCTCCGAGATATACATGTACCAAATTTGGTAGCTGTAGGTCCAACGATCTGGCCTGTATAGCGCCAACACAACCACGAACGCACACCCCGCCACCCACCCACACACGTTGAGCTTTATTATTAATATAGATTTATCGCTTTAAACAATCGAAAACAACAATAAAATAAAAGTTTCTTTTAAAATTTCTCGTTTTTGAATTCATATCTATAAAATATATTCATTTTATAATTGTTTTTAAAAACAAACAAAAAAATTCTACATAATTTTCTCGCCAATAATTTTACTAAAGTCGCAGTTTATGATACCAAATGGAATTAATGGAAAACTTTAAGACGGCAGCAGTTGTAAAAAGCTCGCTGGATATGTTTAGTTTGTATATAAAATACTGTATTCTTTTTAATTAAGTTTTTAAAAAATGCCCAAAAAATCTTTTCAAAAAGTTTTTTTACGAAATTGTGTTAAATTGTAATTCACACTGTGTCTATATTAGGACAATTACGTGCTTTAAAAATTTTATTGAGATTGATACCTTTTGAGGAAACATCCATTTCATTTTGAAGCCATTTCAATTCCTTTGGAACTTAGTCTTGTTTACTCCGAAATGGATTGTGAAAAATGCCTGATGTTTTTTTTTTCCTATTTCTTTAAATATCATCTTCACTAGAGAAAGTGTAGAGGTAATGTTTACTCGTTTCCTCATTTACAAATTTTCATTTCTTGATTTTTGTCCAAAATTGAATCTGTACTGAGAAAACATGCAATTTCGTCATCGATTTAATTTTTTAGAATCCATTTTTTTTTCTTCCATCCGTAGATGAGGTTTAACAAAATTTGACCATTTTTGTGCAAATATAGTAATTTTATCTAATTATCTAAATTTCAAATGTTCTCCATTCTTGAATTTTTGAATTTTCCTTTTCTAAAACTAATAGAAAGTTTAGAGTGAAAGAGGCATTCAATTCTTGGTATAAAATTTATTCCAGATCTTCGATTATGTAGATGAGAAGACGTAATAAATTAAATTCGTACAGCAGTTCTTGATTTCAATTATCGTATTCGCATGCACATAAGGCAGTCAAACTATTAACTAACCTCAAACTATACAAGTAATAGTGCGGTTAAACCATAGAAGTGATAAATAAATCTTCAGTTTTGATGGTAAAAATCGTATAACACATTTCAGCCATCTTGCTCATTCCGTTTTAAGTGACCTTGTGTTGCAGACGTCAACACTTTGTAGGATTCAATTAAGAATTAGTTTCAGTAACACCGCTATCTTAATGAAACTCTATGCCAAGTTTCATTAAACTAGTCTGTACTGTTTTTGGGTAATCGTATTCACTTTTTCATTTACGAACGAAATGATTTTGTCTTTTGATTATTACGTTTGGAATATGGAAATTTTAAACTGTTGGGACAAACTCTATTTACCTAATCTCATTGCCTAGCCCACTCCGTTTTATGGTCGCAGACACACTGCTTGAAACTTTTCATCCCAATAAACAATCGAACATTTAAAAGACTGGAATAAAACTTGATTACAAGTTTCCTATTTAAATGAAAACACTTATTAAACATTATTTAAACTGGCCCTCTTTTAAGTAATTATGTTCATATTGACATGAAATAGAAAAAAAAAATTTTCATAGATTATTTCAAAAGTTAGAAATCTTGTAGAATATCCATTTACCAATTTTCATTTGTTTAATTCAGTTATCACAATTTTTTGGTATTGTGTTCACAGGAGAAAAACGATAGTAATAGCTCCCAAAATGTGCTTTACTAATCCCAGGGGCTCTAAAATGTGGAGATCTATCAAAATATCGAATATTTTTACAGATTGCAATTTTTTTTCCATTCATGCTTTGCGGATGAATTAAAAAAATAAATGCCTTTCTATAGAAATTAATGCCTTTTTTCAGCCCCCACAGCTCAAGGACACCTACGAGACATTCACAGAATCCAATGAAATTGATAATTATTTTGAGTTTTTTGTTAGTAGGAGTTGTCTCGCCTAATCTTGTTGCATATTCATTAATATAGGTAGTATCCCAGAGAGCCGTTTGCTCGGCATTGGCGTACAATCAAAATATCGACTATTGGCGGAATTCAAAGTTTTCACTGGATCTATTGTTTGATTTTTGGCGATTAACCCTTGGAATGCGATTTGTTATCAACATTAATCCCTGGCATGTGGTTAATAGTATCTGAAAATCAAATTTATGTTTTAGAAGCACTTTTATCAACTGACAGAGAACTACAACTTACAATCACAAAATTAAATACGAAATTTCATACATATTTAAGCCGGTGCGTTTTTGAATTAAGACACCGAAATATTTTTGAAAGTACATGCCAATAGAAGTTCAATCCTTTGATCGATTTTACTCAAAATTTGATAAGTGACTTCACTATAGATGTTAAACAACCGCTTTGTTATTTCATTTATTATCAAGATCATATGGAAACTAAGGTCTTCAGTATATGCTTTTAAAATAAAATAACACTATTTAAAATTAGTCTATTAAAATATTGTATTATCAATAGATGGCGCTACTGTGTTTTTTTTACAATTGAGGTTCCATTTATTTCTTTCATTTACATAGACCTTAACCACATTGAATAGACTTGCCACCAGTTATTTGGTGCGTACATTACTTGCACTCAGTAACAATATTAATCCATTTAATTGGGTTGCGTGATGTTTAAAAAATAATTCATAAACACTTCAGTATCTACTGGATATTTATTCTGCGTGCATCATCTATCACATCAGTTTAGCAACTGCTAGTGGTTCTCAAAAAAAAAAAAAAAAGTTTTTATAAATACTTTTTGATTTACAATTACATTGATACATAGTTAAAAAGATATAAAAGAAAAATAATACTAAAACTGAAATATAAATTAGGAAAATCTTTCCAAAAATTAACAATGTTCCGTAATGTGATTACTCGCCTTTGGCGAAGGAACTCCCGCCAACTGGCAACTCTTTTGTAACCTCTCAAAAAAAGAGAGAGCGCCAGAATCTTTTTCGTACTTGAATAAAGTTATTGTGTATGAATATGGCATCCTCACTTTCTCGAACCATACGCTACGCTTCATAATGGTCCGTCGCACCGGAACTAATTGAGTTAATTAGTTCACGCTTCATATACGCAGCTTTGTTTAGTGCATTTCGCTGTATTTTGTACATGGTCAAATCATGGCAAACGAAGTCGACATCACTACCTTGAACCGCAAACGCGGCAACATCAAAGGCCAGCTTACAAAAATGGCAAAGGATCTACAGGCGCATACTGACCTTTCAGTACCAGAACTTAAGGCTAAATTAGACGTTCTAATAAAGCTTCAGGATAAATTTGAACTATTAAAGGACGATTATTACAAGATTACGGATGCAACGATATACACTGAAGCATTACCAGATTTAAATTCGGTGGAGGATGACCTGCAAAATTTAGAAGTAAGTCTAAAAACTTCTATTAATAAATTTAAATACGATGCAGATCAGCATAAAGCTACACCGGTAAAACTCCCGAAATTCCACTTCCGGTCTTTACCGGGAAATTTGAAGATTGGAATTTATTTAAAACTCAATTTAACAGTCTTATAAATCAAAATTCTCTGCTTTCTGATAGCGAAACACTGCATTATTTGCGCGGTTCTCTGAAGGGAGAGGCAAAGATAATTGAAACTTCTGAGGATAATTTTTCTTCGCTTTTGAAAGCTCTTGAGCTAAGATACGAAAACAAACGAATAATGGTAGACTGTCATATCAAAAGCATTTTCAATTTGCAGGTGATGAAACGTGTATCTTCTGAAGACTTGCGCATCCTTTTAGATAACGTTAAAAAAAATCTGAGATCTTTGAAAATCTTAGACTTTGAAAGAGATAAATTGTCAAACGCGTTATTATTGAATGTGGTTTTAGAAAAACTAGATAAAGAAACAAGGAAACAATATGAACTAACTTTAAAAGATAACGAAGTACCTGATTTTGATGTATGTTTGGAATTTCTAGAAAGAAGATGCCAAATTTTGAGCAGCATTAATGCCGGCATTCCCTTGAAATCGAATTCGGAACGATCAAAATCCTTTTTTGTGAAATCTAGTAACAAATTAAAGTTGTGTAATGCCTGTAAAACGCAATCGCACGCTTTGCATCATTGCGATAAATTTAAGGCAATGAAACTAGCCGACAGAACTGATTTGGTTAAAAAACTTCGGCTTTGCATTAACTGTCTAGGTGAATTTCACGCTGTTTCTGCTTGTAAAACGAATAATTCTTGTTTTGTTTGTAAACGGAGGCATCATACATTGCTACATAGATATTCAACGCCCGCATCTGGTTTTAGAGTTGACCTTGACGCACTGACGCCAGCTGCAAATTCATCACCGGAAGTCGTAAACCGTTCAGAATTAAATTCGACTTCAGAAAATGCTCTCGTTTCTTTCCATACTTACGGGAATAATAAAAATATTTTGATTAATACTGCAATAATTTATGTCAAAGATTCTAAGGGAATTAGAAGGCCACTAAGATGCATTCTCGACTCTGCGTCAGAATCAAGTTTCATATACTCAAAAGCAGCAGACGCTTTGGGTTTATAAAAAAAAAAAAAGAATAAATATTCCAGTCAGTGGTTTCGATGATTCATCTTTTAACATAAACAAAAAGATTTCGGCTCATATCTCAAATGCAAATAATGATGCGCAATGGGAAATTTGATATTTTGCTTGTGCCAAAGATTAGTAACTTCTCGCCTTCTAAGAAAATTAACGCTGAGCTTTTAAATATTCCTAGCAATATACATCTGGCTGACCCATCATTTTTTATTCCTCAAAGAGTAGATATGTTGTTGGGTGCAGAATTATTCTTCGCGCTTTTAGAGAAGGATAAAATTAAGATTGGGAATAATTTATTTCTGCAATCTAGTTGTTTTGGGTATCTGGTTTCGGGTGACATTTCAGACGATAATTCAAATACTTCTACCAAACAATGCTTTATGACAAAAAATTTAGACTCTTTGGACAAAACGCAGACCAACTTCTGGGAAATAGAGGAAGTCGAACCTCAAAAGGCTTGCAATATTGAAGAATTAAATTATTTCAACGAGCATTTCGCGAAAACTCATTTTAGAAAGGCAGATGGTAGGTATGTTGTCTCTATGCCAATGAGGCCAGAATTGTCTGAAACCTTGTTAGGAAATTCTAAGACGATCGCATCTAAAAGCTATGGACACGCTTAGAACGTGATCCCACTATGAAGGCACTGTACTCAGATTTTTTGAAGGAATATGAATCTTTGCAACATATGAAAGAGGTGAAGGAGGATCCAAATTTAGGAGCAGAGTATTATCTCCCTCATCACGGCGTTTTACGACCCGAAAACAAGACAACTAAATTACGTGTTGTATTTAATGCTAGCTCTAAAACTACCAGCGGTTACTCTTTAAATAATTTACTGTACAAGGGAGGTGTGCTTCAGGATGACCTATTCTCGATCCTGGTTAGATTCCGCAAACACATTTATGCCTTCACCGCGGACATAAAGCAGATGTTTAGGATGATAGAGTTAGATGAATCTGAGACTAAGCTGCAAAGAATCTTATGGAAATGTAATAAATCATCTCCCACTAAAGTGTATGAATTACGAACGGTGACATGGTACTGCAAGCGCTCCGTACTTGGCAACGAAAGTTTTGCAGCAACTCGCTTTGTATGAAGAAAAAAACTTTCCATTGGCTTCAAAGGTTCTCCGTCAAGACTTTTACATGGATGACTGTCTCTCGGGTTCTTCGGAATTAACGGAATTTGAGACCCTTCAGCTTGAATTAAAGCAGCTTCTTCAAAGAGGAGGAATGACGTTGCACAAGTGGTGTACGAACCTTTCTCCTACTACTCGGCAGGAGGAATTTTCTCTTGACAGGAATTCTGAGGAAATCCAGGTAAAGACTCTGGGCATGATTTGGAACAGTACAAGTGATACCTTCACTTATAAAGCCAACGTCAGCATTGATCGCAGCTATACAAAACGAGATGTCTTGTTCCAGATCGCACGCATTTATGATCCTCTTGGACTTCTGGATCCCGTCATTTCCAAAGCCAAGGTTTTTATGCAACAGCTCTGGTTGCGTAAATTAGACTGGTATGTAATACTTCCCCAGATATTTCACAGCAATGGGATAAATTCATTATGACACTGCCTGACTTGGAGAAAATCAAGATACCTAGATGCTTTCTTAAGACTAATGCCATCCGTGTAGTGCTTCTCGGATTTACGGACGCTTCATCGAAATGTTACACAGCTGTGATTTACCTCCAGACGGTGTCTATCGCCGGTGAATCAAATTGCCAACTCCTGTGCAGTAAATCACCTGTTGCTCCGACCAAGTTCATGACAATACCGAGGCTTGAACTGTGTGCATGTCTTCTTCTGTCGAAGCTTACTCAAAGGGTCATATCAGCTCTAAAGATGCAGATAGAGTCCGTGCAATTATGGTCGGATTCTACAATCTCTCTCGCGTGGATTAATACCGCTCCAAATCTGCTCAAGACATTCGTCGGCAATCGAGTGTCCCAGATCCAGCAGTTAACCAAGGCTTTCCAATGGAAGCATGTCCCGTCAGAGTGCAACCCAGCCGATGTCATCTCCCATGGTCTGGATGTGAGGGCACTTGCAGCTAACAACTTGTGGTGGAAGGGTCCTGATTTGGAGAAGTTAGCTGCAGTTACTCCTGACAGCTTACAGGTTTCCAGTGCTGTGACTGATCAGTGTTATAAAAATGAACTAAAACCCATTTCTCAATTGATTCTAAAGCTGACTATTGACTCTAATTTCATTGATAACTTGCTTGATCTTACAAATAATTTTCATAAATGGATTAGAATTTTAGTCTTTATTTTCAGGTTTATTAGAAATTGTAAAGCTGGTGAAAAATAAGGGGATTCAGTTACCCTTGAAGAATATGGTAAGGCAGAGGTCTTTCTTATTAAACATTTTCAGGAAAGATACTTTTCTCTAGAGATATCTGCCTTAAAAAGAGGATCTTCAGTTCCTCGGTCAAGCAAGCTAAGATTTCTCAATCCTTTTATTGATAAAGAAGGTTTGTTAAGAGTAGGGGGTAGAATTTCCCAATCTAATGTGAGTTGCAACCAAAAATATCCCAGAAGTCTGCCTGCTGGAAATAAGTCAGTTAAACTTATATTTCTGTATTATCACAGGCGAGATTTTCATGTAGGTCAACAGGCCCTATTAAATACCGTACGCTTAAAATATTGGCCTTTGGTGGTAGAAGCATCACGCGAAAGGTCGTTCGTGAATGTGTAGAATGCTTCAAAATTAACTCTGTTGTCGCTAATCAGATTATGGGGGATCTGCCGTCTGAAAGAGTAATGCCAAGTTCAGCTTTTCAAAACGCAGTACTAGGCTTATGTGGTCCATTTCTGATCAAATATAAGTGACAGAGAAAGGGTACATTTCAGAAATTTTATGTAGTCATTTTTGTCTGCATGACAACTAAAGCAGTTCACTTGGACTTTGTGTCAGATTTGACAGCAGACGCTCTAATTGCCTCTTTGAAACGATTTTTTGCACGTCGTGGCAAGAGTTCAATTCTTTTTAGCGATAATGCTACGAATTTCACAGGTGCTTCAGCAGAACTTAAGCATCTCTATAAGCTTGTCGTAAAAAATGAAGACATTGCAAATCTGTTAGTTTCAGAGGGCATAAAATGGAAATTTTTGCTACCTAGGGCACCCAATTTGGGTGGCCTCTGGCAAGCCGGCGTAAAATCCTTCAAGTATCATTTGAAGAGAGTGGTGGGCGTAAACTTACGCTGGAGGAATTTTTAACTGTAATTACTCAAATTGAGGGCATCCTCAATTCACGACCTCTCACTCCCTTATCAACTGATACAGACGATTTCCAGGTATTAACTCCCGGCCATTTCCTGTTAGGAAAACCCATAAATGCTATCCCTGAGCCAGACCTATCTGATAAAAGAGAAACCCTTCTTGATAGATGGCGAAAAACTCAGAGATTGGTTCAAGTCATATGGAAACGTTGGCAAAATAGCTATTTGAGTCACTTACAACAGTGAACTAAGTGGGTATTTAAACAACCTAATATTATTCCTGGTATGATGGTTTTGATTAAAGATCCTCAACTCCCGACCTGTAAGTGGTTATTGGGTAGGATTATTAAGTCCATTCCAGGCCCTGATGGAAACGTCAGAGTGGTTGACGTTCGTACCCCAAAGGGTAATTTTAGGAGACCACTTTCAAAAATTAGTGTTTTGCCTATTGAGAACAATCTTCGTCTCCTGGAGGGTAGCTAAGTGTATTACAGTGTTGGTTGTATCTTTGTGTATTTTAACTACTTAAGCTTTCAATTTAAATAGTGTACTCAATTGTATCTTTTGTGTTAAAGCTTTAAATTTTGAATTAACTTTCAATTGTGTTTGCATCTATTTAACACTTTTATATTGTTTGTATTATATAATGGTTGTTAATTTCTATGTGTAATATTTAAATATTTCTAATATTTCAACGCCGCGGGGGATGTTCCGTATTGTGCTTACTCGCCTTTGGCGAAGGAACTCCCGCCAACTGGCAACCCCTTTGTAACCTCTCAAAAAAAGAGAGAGCGCCAGAATCTTTTTTGTACTTGAATAAAGTTATTGTGTATGAATGTTGCATCCTCGCTTTCTCGAACCATACGCTACGCTTCAAACAATAATTAAATGCTTTTAAATAAAATACATGTAAACATTTTAACTTTATGAAATATAATTTGTTTGATTTTATTACGACCATGTAAAACATAACTTATAGATTTACTGAAGAAGAGCTTGACTGATGCAGCCATCTAATGACTAAAATAACACTTATAGTAGTCGTAACAGACTATTGCATCTGAGAAAACAATTTATTGTAATGAATTATTCGTGTGCCATGCAAACATGCATCACTATCTACAAGATTCTGCGAACAAATGCTCAGGAGCTCTCATAACTTGTAGAGCCATAATAATTAATTCATGGTGCTTTCGGTTTAGTTTAGTTATATTAATGTCACGTTTAAAGCAACACGAGGGCTATTTTGGGACGGACCTCGTAATTTTGAACCATGGTCAGATGACGAGGACGGCTCCTGAAGTGGCACCCCCCTCACCACACCACACCAGCGGGAAGACTTTGGCCTGACAGATTTAATGTGCAAGAGACCCCCTCACACGACGGATCTTCGGTGGAATCGAGTCACGAACCTGAAACCCTCCGGTTCCGAAGCCGAGACCTTACCACCAGGCCACCGCGGCCCCATGGTGCTTTCGGAAGAATTTAATTTCGCGATTTCATTAAAATTACTGGCCCAACACATTCGAATAAATTCGAATGAAAATCAAGTTTCGATTAAATATTTAAAGCATTGTTCTTACAAGAATCCTAAGCAATGATTTTATGACTGAAACTAAAGAAAAGATTTATATTAAATTCTGAGACAAAAAAAAGTTGATTGATGGTCTATGAGTCTGTGAATTCTTTTGCATTGGAACACGATAAGTGCACCGTGGCAGAAAAATGAAATTTGATTCTCGGTTTTAATAAACTCTCGTGCTTGAGGAGATTTTTAGAGGTTGATCGCAGCTAAATAATCAAAATATTTGTTTTATAATACAATAAGAACTTTATTGCCGAGGTTTGGAGGTTTTCCTTTCTCCATAATAATGCGTTAAGCAATAAAATAGAATTTAGAGATTTATACGCTTTATACTGAAAGATGATAGTATAAGAATAACTAAATTTATAAAATAATGTAAATATTCTGAAAAAATGATTTTAAAAAATTTAAATTTCATTAATATGAAAGAGAAAAATTTTTTTTTTAGCCAAACTGTTTCTTTTTTTTTTTTTCATTTCATCAAATGTAATATTAGAAAAATTGTATCTAATGAAAAAATTCTAGCGAGAATTTTCATTTTCATTAGAATTATAGTATGCAGAACATATTGTACGATAATAAAAAAAGGGAAAATGCTTAATTTTTGTTACAGCATGTATAAACTGATATATTTTATTTAAAAATAAGCTTATTAAATTATTTTATCAAAAGATGGCGCCACTACATTTTTTAAAACTAAAGTAAAATTGATGTATTGCCTTTGAGTAGACTGCTGCATCTAAAAAAATAATCAGTTGTAAAAGCATACTTATTTAAAATGTGGAACAACAAAAATGTATCGCCTTACTTGTCACGTGATCCCCGGGGAGCACTTCGTAATTGACGATGCGATGTTTCCAGTATGGTGGTTGGATATCCTCAACCAGGTAGATACAATAATAGGTGGGGGTCTGACCTTCCCATCCGATGACAGGACGTACTCTCTACGGTTAAGGTTGTTCCGTGGTCAGTGATGCCTCTTAGGACTCAACCACAGTTCCCGCCAGTGTTGCTGTTACAGCGAAATGTTGCTGTTGACTAAATTGAAATTTCAATAAGATCAATATTTTCAATTTCAACAAATAGGAGAGGGAAGGATAAAATTTTTATGAATGTCGTAGGTCAAGGACTTTAAACTATAGGAATATTTTTAAGTGTTTTTTTATTTATATTTATAGAATTGTAATTTTAAAGTTATAGAGGATTATCTTTCGATAACCTTTTATTGACTAGTGTGTTGTGATAAACTTTACATTTTATTATTATGTATATTCTTTGTACATATGAAGTATGCTTTTATTCGCATGATGATTATACTGCTTTAATAGAAACATTTTTGTGCACAGCGATTATAATGAACTATTCTCAACTGTTAAATTAATTGTAATCGTATGCTTTTTCCACAATATTTTATTCATTCAAAATTTTGATTCAAACTATATAGGATGGAATCTCGCTTAATATGTAAAATTCATTCCTGAAACTTTCTCATAATGCGAAATAGTAGTTAAAGGAAAAAAAAATGAGAATGCCAAATATTTGTTTTTGTTTCACGTGAATCTATACAAAATAGGACAATGTGTTCCATTCGAAATAATTTTTGTAAAAAAAAAAAAAAAAAAAAAAAAAAAAATCTTAAACAAATTTTAAATAATGTAATTTATTATTTACTAGCAGTACTCGCCCGGCGTTGCCAATAAACTTGCTTTATCTTACATTACGCATTTGTCAGGGGAAAAAAATGTTTTTCACAAACTACTTTTTGTTGTGTCTTCAGGAAGTATAACTAACTCTCCGTGTAAGTATGACGCAACGAATGATTGACGTTGAGCCACACCTACACGGTGCAATAAAGAGACTAAAAAAAAAAACATATTTCGCCATCTGCAGTGAAAGATGTAGCACATTTTTTGTGAGCTTTTCCGTCTGTTTTTGTTATCGTCCATACTACAAGAGAGATAAACATTTGTAATTTTTAATAAATCAATATTGAATAAAAGAATGATTTCACTGATACAAAATTCCTTATTGAGACAATTAGGTAGAAGGGAAGGGGAAATAGTATGCTTATTTTTTTGAGAATTATTGAACCGAACTATTCCAGTTTGTGTTCTTTGTGTGTTATTTAACCGTGAATATTTAATTTATCAAGAATTTTTAACCAATCTGTGGTAGTTGAATCCTGTTTTAAAATTCATATTTAAAAAAAATAAAGTGCACTAATAAAATATGTGGTTTTTGATTTTCAAAATTACCAATTTGGTTGTTGCGAACAGTAGTAATATACTTCGAAGGCAATAATGTAAACAGTTAAGCAGTAATAACGTATTTGTTAACCAATCCATAAATAGTTAAGGAATAGATTATGTATTTAAAAGTAGCTCAAACCATTAAGAGGTAAAATATGTATTTCGTAAGCAGTGATATAAATAACTAAGCAGCACTAGTGTACTTGTAAGCATGGCATAAATAATTAAGTAGTCGTAACATACTTTAAACAGTAGCATAAATAATTAAGTAGCAGTAATGTATTTGATAAACAGTAGCATAAATAGTTAAGCAGTAGAATATGTACTTGATAAACAGTGGCATAAATATTTGGTTGAGCGGAATATGCACTCAATAAATTCCCCCCCCCCCATGACATTAAAAGCTATCTTTTACTCTCAGGGTTGCCACATTATAACCAATATCTTTGCATGCAAGATTTTGGTGATTTTACAATATACGCCAAATGGTAAACAATCACTACTAAGCATAAGATTGACACCCCACGTCCTTGAAAACGAAACGAAGCCTCCACGAGAAAAATGCCGTCTATCGCTTATTGCGTTTCAGAGGAGAGTTTAAAGTAAAAAATAAAATTGAGAAATTTGATTTAAAAATTTATTATAAAATAACGCGCTTATAATTTCCTCGCATAGAAGGTATTTATAATTTCGATGAACATAATACAAATTCAATCTAATAAAGTGAAGTATAATTTTCTGTTTTATAAGGATTTAATCTTTATATCTCATACAGTTTGTTTAACAAAATGAAGAAAAAAAATACATAGAAAGCTCTTTAAATTCAAATTTAAATGGATATCAATAATGGTAAGTTCTTTAAGTATGTATGTATGCTTGTAAGTATATATCTTCTTCAAGCTGTTACTTGAAATGAGCTAATGTATTTTTTACGTTAAAATTGTTCGAATAAGTTCCTTTTTTTTTTCGAAATAATAAGCGCTTTATCTAAAATAAGATATGAATCAAAAACAATAATTCGAACGATAACTGCCGGTTAATTATCAGGGGAAAAACATACTTTCTATAAGAAAACGTTGATAATTACTGAAATTCCTTCAAATCTGAAATATATTACCTCATTTTCTAGTTTATTCAACATCAGACTTAACTATACACAATCCAATGTATCAGCAAACGACATGTAAATGCAACATCTATACGTACTCCATTAAAACGCTTTAATCTCAGATTCAGCATCATGATCCAAAGTTTTATTGGCAGGTAATGTAGTAGAAAATTTCTGCATATTTTCTTAAAAACGTTGCAGATGATTTGTTACTAATTTCAATTTGTCTTCAAATCTATACACGAAAAAAAGCTAGAAATAAAATATATTCCTTTTATTTTATTCATTTTTTCTTTCTTTTTTTCGCCCCTGAATTTATTGCCAAAAGTATAGATTCATATGGATTGGACCTCGTAATCGAAATTGAAATTACAATAGTAAATATTTAAATATTAGACGTTAAGATAAAACTAATTTCACAGATATGCAAGCATGGCTTCTGAAGTCTTTTTTCTTCTAAAAAGGCATTAAGGAGTTGCACTTAGGAACAAGTTTTTTAAAAATATTGCACCAAAACATATTTAGAATAAAAAATTTCATTAAATAAAGTATGAAATTGCACAAAAATAGAAAAATATTTTTTATGTTTACATTATTATTTTAAGTGTTAATCAGTATAGTCTTTCTTTTATTTTCATCTGTAAGTACAAAATTTCATATTTCGCATTCTAGAAAGTTTGCAGATATGCTTGTTTTTCAATTCTAAAAACTGTCAATAAATGTGGAATAAAGAAATGCGGAATTCTAGTTACGGAATTGCAACTAGTATATCATATCAAGATAATTCTTCATGTCAGAAATTTATCATCGCTCGCAATTTTCTGTTCGTATGTTACAGCTGCCTTTGTTAGAAGTTCCTGAGATGGTCTCATTTTCTACAAAGGTATATTGTATGGTAATTATAGAGTCAGTTGATTTTAATTGAAATTATATTTGAATTAAGTAATAAATTAACTTTATCTATGGTTATTTGATAATTCTAACGCAAAAAGCCAGTCTTCCACGAAATCAATGGCATATCCCCAAGTATTATTAAATTAATGCAATTCTTCTTAGATGTTGAAAGTGTTAATTCGGAATCAATTTTTGAGCACTTTAATTAATAGAATGTCATCCTATTTTTTTTAAAGTGTAATGAAAGTTAATAAATATATGTTTTAACAAAGGAAAAATAGAATTTAGACCGCTTGAAATCAAGCAACAAAACATGTTATATCCTTTGAGAGTAAATTTTATTGACCACGTTTTAATACTTATTATAGTAGAGTTTTATTCAAATACTTTAAAGATAAGCTCAGGTTAATCTTTTTTATGGGGGAGGCTCTCCCAAAAGGGCTGAAATTGGAAAATTATTTATTGCATTTGAAGAGTTCTATCATAGATTTCAGAAAGCCGTTACAAACATTATCAATACATGAAATTGGAAAAGACTAAAGCAAAAAGATAATAATTAGTATGAAAAGATGCCAAACAATAGAAAAATTAAGGTTTTGTACTTTTATATCTTGAGGAACAAACAAATCAAAAAAGGAAATGCTACAGTTTATAAAATATCAAATTTGAGTTCAGATATATACACTGATGGAAAAAAATCTCAACACCAAGAAAAAATTATTGTACAGTAATGAAATTTTAGGAATACATTTGTCTAGGTAACATATTTAATTGATTAAAGTTTCAAGATCACAGGTAGAGCCATTTCAAATGTGAAATGTTGTACATTAGAAACCGCTGTAACCGCCAGAATTTTGAATGCAAGCATGCAAACGTGAATGCATTGTGTCGTACAGGTGTAGGATATCGGTTTGTGGGATGGAGTTCCATGCCTGTTGCATTGGGGCGGTCAATGCAGGGACGGTTAATGCTGGTTGTGGATGACGCTGGAGTTGTCGTCCAATGATGTCCCATACGTGCTCGATTGGAGAAAGATCTGGTGATCTAGGCAACATGTCGACACTCTGTAGAGCATGTTGGGTTACAACAGCGGTATGAGGGCGAGCGTTATCCTGTTGGAAAACACCCCCTGGAATGCTGTTCATGAATGGCAGCACAACAGGTTGTATCACTAGACTGACGTAAAAATTTGCAGTCAGGGTGCGTGGGATAACCACGAGAGTGCTCCTGCTGTCATACGAAATTGCTCCCCAAACCATCAATCCAGGAGTAGGCCCTGTGTGTCTAGGCCTCAGACAGGTCACTAGCAGGCGTTCACCTGGCCTCCTTCTAACCAACAAACGGCTATCACTGCGACCAAGGCAGAACCGGTTTTCATCAGAAAACACAACAGATCTCCACTCCGTCCTCCGATGAGCTCTAGCTTGACACCACTCACGTCGCAAACGGCAGTGGTTTGGAGTCAGTGGAATGCACTGTACAAGGCGTCTGGCTCGGAGCTGTCCTTGAAGTAACCGATTTGTAACAGTTCGTTGTGTCACTGTGGTGCCAACTGCAGCTCGAATTTCAGCTGAAGACGCAGTGCGATTAGCCACAGCCATACGCCGAATACGACGGTCTTCCCTCTCAGTGGTACCACGTGGCTGACCGGAACATGGTCTTCTTGAGGCAGTACCTTTCCTTGACCACTGCCGCCAATACTCATGCTCAGTGGATACATTCCTGCCAAATCTATCAGCAATATCGCGGAAAGAAAACCCACCTTCTCGTAGCTCTACAACACGACCTCGTTCAAACTCAGTGAGCTGTTGATAATGGCTTCTTCGTCTTCTCAGAAGCATCCTTGACTAACATTAACCCACTACGTCAAATCTCAACTGTAAATAACGATCACGAACCTTACAGCGCTTATTTAAAGCAAACCTCATTTGCATGTTCACATTGTCGCTACTAGCGCCACACTTACGCGCGTAGCTCGAAATTTGAATCGACGTCATCTTTCAGATGTATAAACACGCCTACCAAATTTCGTTTATCTAGCACAGCTCCTTCCTAGTGTTGGGATTTTTTTCCATCAGTGTATATATATATATATATATATGAGCTTAAAAATTTAGTGATGTAATTTGTGGAACCCTTTTCTTTAATTGACAAACTCTTCTTATTTCTTTTATTTTAAAAATATTCATATCAAATCCACAGTGGTCCATTGTTAGGATTATGTCTTGGGTATTTTTTTTAATTGCATCTAGTCACTCCTGTCTGTAGACTGTAGGTTCGAAATCCGATTCTATCGAAGATCTGTCGTGTTAAAAGGTTTGGTGCACGTAAAATCCATCGGAGCTCTACATCCCCTCGGTGTGGTGTGAAAGATTAAAGAGGAGTTAGTTTAGTTTAGTTCTTTTAACGTCCCGTTTTGAAGCAACACTAGGGTTGTTTTGGGACTAACCTCGTCATTTGAACCATGATCAAATGACGAGGGCGATACCTGATTTGGCATCCCCCCTCTCCAAACTTCCACACCACACCAGTGGGATGACTTTTGGCCCAGAGGGATTTAACGTACACCAGACACGCTTACACGTTGGCTCTTCGGTGGATTCAGGTCTCGAAACTGCAACAATCTGGTTCCAAAGCCGAGATCCTTCCACCAGGTCACCACGGCCTTGCTTCGAGAGAGCCAGCTCAGGTGCCGTCCTCTCATCTGATCGCGGTTCCAAATGACGAATTCCGTCCCACAATAACCCTTGTGTTGCTTTAAAACAGAACGTTAATATTTCTACTGTTTGACAACGGATTCTAAAACCCTCCGCGCTTTTGCGCTTGTGTTAGAAGTGGTTTAATTTGTCAAAATAGGGGGATGAGAGGAAACATGAGAGGAGATGTTCACATTTAAGACAACCGACTGCGTTCGAAGGAAAACTTTTGAAAAATTGGATGTTTTCAAATCTATTTATGTTTTTTATATGTATTGTCAATTATAAACACTGTAAATACAAAAACATTATTTGAGAATATAAAATATTTTGAGAAACAGGAAAATGTGTGGTAAATTTTGATGAAATTTAACCAAAACGGTTGACACTCTACATAAAAAATGTAATGCAGAAATCCTATTTTACTTTGCACACAAGTTATAGAATCTAATGATGAATGAAACGAATCAAAATCTAAGAGAAATGTTGAGATGCAAAGAAGTGACGGGTAAAAATATGCGTATATATACATTTTTTCCATAGATTCTCAACTTAATTTTTCTAAAAACACCGATAAATGAAAAAAATATTTCACCAACAATAGCACTTTTGATTCATTTCATTGTTCACATCGTTTAAAACACACTCTACAATTTTTATTTAAATACCTTTTTTAGTTTTTGCGATACCAAGTTAGCGGTGAAGGATTTTCATGAAAATTAAAATCGAAGACAAATTTTAGCGGAAAAATAAGTTTTGCTAAAAATTCTCATGGATGATAGGCCAGGCCTTTCTTTTCCTGGAAAAGAGAAAATGTTTTGGAAAGTGGAAATTCTGAAGTACAAGAACTTGCCAAAATGGTCGAATACTAGTGTTTTCAAAGTAGTCGGATACCTTAACAAAGAAGAATCGCAGTTTATGAGACGCTAACGTTACAGATGATGAGTAATACAGAAGGAAAAAGGCACTAATGCACAGAAAAATATTTCAGAGCAATTTTTATTTAATGTAAAGGACATAAACATTAAATTATAATGAATAAATGAAAAACTTCCGTTCTTAAAATTTGGTAATTACTTTTTTACAAAATAATCATAAACTTTTTCATATTAAAAGGCGTCTTTTTTTAATATATGCTATTACATTTTTTCGGTACTATTTTAATCCTCTTTTCTGCTTCTTCGCCATAATATTTAATGACATTATGTAAAATTTTTTTCGAACCATTCCTGAAAGCTTTTTAACTATCCATATCAATAAGAAATATTTGAGTTAAACTAAAATTTTGCCAGAAATAATGCAACACTCATATACAAGCGGAAAAAAAATTGAACTAAAAGTATTTAATAGAAGAAATCTAAGGTCAAAGGCATATACTGGAAATATACTCATCTTTCCACGTCTCACCCCTTAACGAGATGGAATCGTCGAAATGTGGTCGTCTCAGAATCCGTTGACGAGCAGTAAACTAAACCAAACCAAACAAACCGTTGGATCAGCATGTATTCCAGATATTGGTGTCTGTAGCCTGGTGGTAAGAGTCCAGGTTCCAGACCCGATATCATCGAAGATCTGCCATGTACGAGAATTTGGTACACTTCAAACTTTTCTGGCCCAAAGTTTTGCCGTTGGTAAGGAAGTTTAGAGCGGGGAGTACCTGCTCAGGTTTCATCCTCGTCGTCTGAACGCGCTTCAAAAGACAATATCCTTTCTAAAATATTAAATAAAAATAATATAATATAAAAAAGTTTGAACAGGAATAATTTTTTTGAATTATTTTAACCAGTTATTCTTTTAAATAGTTATGTTATATTCTACTTGACAAACTCCAGACAACTACCATTTTTAATGCTAGATTTGTTTGGAATTAATAATTTCTGACTATTTGCACCACAAAATTATTCTTTGATTTTACTTGTAAATACAGAAATAACATTTATTAGTTACAGTAAGTTTTTATTTTCTTTTGCTTTAGCCATTTTTTGCCATGATATATATATTAAAAAGAAATTTAAAAAATAATTATGCAAAGTAACTAAAATCAAAGACTATAAGTTTAAAATGAATGATTGACATATTGATAAAGTTAAAAGTATGCAAAAATGTGGAAATAAATTAGACTATTATAATAAAACAGGACCTCATAATATGTATTTTCTAACACACCCATACATAAATTTGCAAAATAATTACTTTGATATATATTTTACTTACTTTTTAATAATTTATATATTTTTATTTATTACTATTAATTATGTTTTACTTATTACTGATTTAAAAATTTATTACTAAATAAGATAGTAGGTCTGAGATTAAAAATATTGCACATATTAAGTACAATTCTAAATTGCACACTCTATGCTAAGAAGTATAAAATCCTTACATTATAATCATTTTGAAATACAAACATTTTTAAAATAAACAAAACAATTTGGTTCAATAAAATATTTATACTTAGTGTTTTTAACGAATCTAATTTTATTAAGTAGATTATTATTTTTTTAAAGTTGTATGGTTAGAACAACTTGGAAAAAATAATAATCTACTTAATTATTTCAACATAATTTTTACTATTAATCTACTTAATTTAAAAATTAATAATCTTTTTAATTATTTCTACTTTATTTACTATTTAATATACTAAATTTACAAATTAATAATGCACAAAAACGATGACACACACACAAAAAAAGAGCTTCTTCAGAAACGAACTCTCTTTAAAAAAACAAAAAAACAATGTATATTATGCAAAGGCTTTCGTGCATTAAAAAAAAAGTGTCAACACCACGTGACTTCGCAAGAACAGCCCTGAAGCTGGCAACCCGTTGTTGCCCAAGGTTTCCACTCAAACCTTATCACTTCACAGATAATTCCAATTTTGGGTGAAATCGGTGCTCAATTTTTCTTCTTAGAGGCCGAATGAGTTGAACAAAGCGACTTCTTAACTTTTTGTCTCCATTATCAGCAACGACTCAAATGACATAACAACCGGCGGGCACCACCATTTTGTTTCTTTTCTTTATTCTAAGTAACACTAAATGAAAATGAACACGTTTCACCGCACTAAGATATTCGTAATTAATTTTGTTTAATCCAACGAAAAAATAAAACTATAATCGAAGCAAGCATTATGACTGATGAATTAAAGATGCCATTTTGTGATTCGGACTTTTGGGTACGTAACTTGTTCTCTAGTTAACTGTTATATTTATGATTTAAACTATATTTAGTAAAATTCATGTCACTAAACTCGTGGCGCCATCTTTTAGGCATATTTGAAGTAAATGCTACAAAAATTATTTTTTACGAATTCGGATGCAGTAAATTTTCACATTTAACAGACTAATTAGCATACAATGGTGGTTGTAATAATGAAAATAAATTGAATTATGAATTTCTGTATGAAAAATTATTATTTAATTCATAAAGTAATTAGGAATATCCTATTCCTAATTACTTTAGGAATAAGGATATTATTCATAAAATTATGCAGAATAATTAGCAGAATAGGATATTATTAAAACATTATTATTATCATAATAGGATGTAGGATATTATTCATAAAATTATGCAAATATAAATTTTTTTTACGAGCATGGCATTTTAATAATAAAGACTGAAAAGCAGATGATTAAAATGTATCAAGCTGGTACAAATAATCATAAATATATGAATTTGTTGCTTCAAGGTTCGTTAAGTCGAGATTTTATTGTGCTCTTTTTTATTTCTAAATCAAAGCTTTGATTATCGTTCTTTTAAATCATTATATTTAGAAGCAAATTTTACAAACCAATTAAATAAATCTAACTATTATTTTAAACTATCTAATAATAATCTCTTTATATATAAAACGCTAATGTAAGTGATAGAAGTAGTGAAAAAAATACCTAACTTATTACTAACTGTCGAATGGCAACAGCCAAATATAAACAAAACATCATACGGGTTTCAAACTACCTTCATTTATTGAACATTTTTGCAGCTGCACTGAATCAAATGCTTCATTTAGCTAATCAATGGAGCTGAAAAATATTGTTAAAAGTGTTCTAAAACACTTCACCATTTCACCAAAGAGAACATTCAAAGAAGATACAAAAGAAATCTAGAAATAGGGTTGAAACAAAAAGATTAAACAAATGAAAATATAGGTTTAACTACTCGCAGATATGTAATCGAGGTAAGAAATAAGATTAATTTACAGTTTCGCGCCAAGCGTATTAAAATCGTGTTAATCGACCAAAAACTCTTACAGGTCTGTAATTGAATGCATACCAGAAATGTTTATAAACGACTTTTAAATCTGCAATAAAAAATGGTCATGCTTACATTTAGCGAGAAATAGCTCCAAAATTATTCAATTCCAGTACCCGTATATTAATCTTAAGTTTTGCCACAATTTTTATAACTTGTTAACGAAAATTTATATTCATAACTTTTAAAATAATTATCTTATAGAAATACTTTTTATATCATATTAAATATTTTAAAAAATCTATATTAAGGATATAAATTTCATTTTTGTACAATTTTTCACGCAACATTAATAATATTTTTAGTTCAATTTGATGCCTAATCTAAAACAATGTTTTTAAATGCTGCGATGGAATTCAAACTTTCTATTAAAACATTAAAACATTTGCTTTTGCCAATCATTAAATCAGCATTAACCACTTGACATACGAATTTACTTAACTTTTTAATTAAATGACGAGCTTCCTAATTGTAATATTTACTGTTATTTTAATTCCTTTGATTGTAATAGGTTTCAAGAGAGGTTTTTTCCTTTCAAATTATTTAATACTTTTCACTTATTTGTTGATTAATTCAATCATTCGATGCGCGTCTCAGACACGTCATTGTATGTGAAGTGGTTAAGAATTTTCAATTCCACTCTTTTGTAAGATTGTCATTTACAGTAAATTATTTTAATTGAATTCATGCCTTTTAGTCGTATCAAATTACGAAGTGAAATACTTTTTCAAGGAAATACCATACCATTTTATAATTTAAAAGACTATGGAGTCTTAGTCTAGATCTTAGTCAATAGTCTAGGCAAACAGAGTGGTCGCCAAAGGCAGTTAGTATAATTTAAATCTATAACACTTTTTTAATGACATAAAAAAGTCTTTAATGATATCGATATCTATACAATTTTTTCTTTAATTCACTATATTGTTAAAGACTAATGATTTACTAAAAGAAAAATCAGTAGTCTTCAACAATATAGTGATTTCATTAAATCGGCAATGGTAAAAGATAAGGCCCATTAACCTTCATAAATAGACTGACTTCCAACTCGTGTAAAACGCGAGTTCAGAAGTTCAAAAAGTAATAATATTATTTTCACTGTTTTGCTTAAAGCGGTTTATTTTCAAACTATTTGATGGAACTCGAGTGAACATATTTAAAATAGAACACACATTAAAAAAATCTTGAGGAAACTAATCGAAATGTGTATTGAAAAGCAATATTTTATAATAATCGCATGCAAATAATTATCAATTTGAGTTTTTCGTTCGAAATAGCTTAAAATTCTTCGTTAAATCGCAAATTGCGAAGTGTTGCAGTTATTTTATCAACGACTCACCTCCTTTTTAGCATTGTATCAATTTTTTTTTTTAATATCTATACTAATATATAAATGTGAAAGTTTGGATGTTTGTTACTACATCACGGCAGAACGGAATTGGATGAAATTTAGCTCAAAGATTAGAGTCAGGAAGAGAACATAGGCTACTTTTTATTCCGGCTCATTGAGTGGTTCATTCTTTATTCATTCAAAACTTGCACCAAAAAACTAAGGTCAAATCCAAGCAAAGATAAGTAAAGGCCTTATCACACGGTGAAATTTCGCCAGCACTTTTTCGTTTCTACCCTCAAAAACCGGTCAAGCAAGTTTCATAATCGACAACTTTTTTTAACCAGCTTGAAAATGTTGTCGGAAATATTGTACGCAAACGAAATTCAACCAATCACGTGAAACTTTGAAGTGACGTCACTTTCGTTGTCGTTTGCTGACGGAAAGTATCGAAGATATTTTGCCGTGTGATAAGGGCTTAAGGCTCCAGTTTTTTCCCCAACAGAGTTGAGGTTAGAAGTTAGAAGAATTTTGACCGTTTATTTCAAACGATTCTGTTTATTTTTTTAATGTTTGATGTATTTAAAATCAAATGTTGTTCATGAATCGATGTTTCGGATTCACTCTGAAGTAATTTTAAATCAAAAGGAAACAAAATAAATGAAATAAAAAAATTTCTAATCCGCATTACACCAACTGGTGTAGGAAAGTTAGACATGTGCGTTAGGCCAACTGCCCGTGATTGCTGACAACTGTGTTTTTATTTAAATTAAAAGTTTAAAAATGATGTGCAGTTTTTCTCTACACTCTGTCTCTACTATTAATATAAATTTTTGAATCCACTTCGAGCAAGTCTGAAAATCAATCAGTTACAATTCAAATTATTCAATTTCCAACCAATCGAAATGGGAAAAGTTTAGTTTATCAAATAAAGTCTTATTTAAAATAGTTTTGGTTGGTGTTGCGGGCAAAATATTGTGTCACGTGCCTTTGGTTAGTCATCCCAGCTCTAGAACTTCAACCAATTTTTTTTTATCTGGATTTTCGCATTATGTAGTAATAATGTTTACATGCAACGTCATGAGGATAGAAAAAACTTTTACCGAATAAATTTCATTTTACAATTTTGTTATAAGAATGCATGACACATTCCATCTGTCTCAAACCATTTTTTGTGTTATCGCACTCACAGACAGACGGATATGCTTTCCAAAATTTGTTTTTCGGACTCGGGGAGATCTTTCATTATCTAGCGTTCCCATTATTTTTGACGTGAAAAAATTGGAACGGTAGATAATGATATGCAACATTCTCTTTGTAATTTTTCGAATATGATACAGTAAAAAAGCAGCTAATGAGATACATGAACTTTGAGATTCCAAACACCAAAATTCTAGATGTATCTAGTTTTAGACAAAATGTTCCAAACTGGGGAGATGCTTTTTCTAAATAAATATTCAATATCTCTGTCGTGTCATAAAATAAATGACGCATTTCAGTACTGTATTTTGACTTTTTTCCAAAGTCAAAGAACTGAAATGCAAGTCCAGCATTGTTTTACGCCAATGCCATCTCTGTCAAATAAAAATACAATTATTATCATTTTATAAATTACATTTATTTAATCTGTCTATCGAATTACTATCTTTAATATATATATATATATATATATATATATATATATAATATTCTAGCCGCCTGGTTTGCCAATCTTACTGCTATTTCAAATTATCAGTTAAATACTTTATGTAACATCTTTGTGAATTAAATATTTTATGTAACTTGCCTTTTAATAGCTACTTCATCAAAATATTTATAAGGTTCAAATTTTGATAGTCATATAATTCATTTATGCAATTATAAAAGTCTTAAACCCGTAAAGTACTTTATGTCTCTTTAATTATATGATCAGCTTCCAAAAAATGTCAACTTTAAATTAAAGTGGAAATGATTAAACTGCAAATTGATATAAATACATTTTTTTACCTTAACCAAGCATTTTTTTATAAATATAAGTAAAAGAGAATCATAACGTGTACTACTGAATAATTACAATAATTCATGTAATATTTCAAAAATATTCAACAAAAAATAGATATATTATAAAATTCATGTTTTAGTTTTAATTTCAAAAAGATTTAAATGACACGAATAATAATATTTTGTTTTGGTCTACAAACATAAAAAATTAAGTTTAAACTTTATACATCTGTTAGTTATAAGGAATCAGATACTACGAAATATTCCTGACACTTCAACTTTCAAATAAATAAATGAATATTTGTATCTTCTGCTATCAAATTTGATCGACTTAGGCAGTTTTGAATAGAAATGTTTGGAACATTTAACATTTTCATTCTCATGCCAGTCAGTCTTGAGAAATCATGGATGTTGATTGGGGTATTGTCTTTGGAAGTGATTTAAAATTACCCATTTTTCTTGAACAGTGATTTTCAAATATTCATAAATCAATCCGTTTTACAGACTGAGTTGATTGAAGCTTATCTATTTTTATTTAAAAGACTAGCCGCCTTTGGCGACCAGCTGGTTCGCCATGAGTAAAGCGTTCTAAAATTTTCAATTAAATCACATATTCATTAGCCTTGAAGTAATTCCGGGCATTGATTGACCTAAAATTAGTATTTTCTTTAAGATGACGGACGGAAAGTTCTAAAAGTACACCTTTTCCTAATAATATTCTTTAATTTTATAAATCAGTCAGTTTTAACCATCGGTTATGCTTCCAAAATATTAAAAAAAATTTCGATTATGTTGCCAAAATATTAAATAGGTTTTTTTAAAGAAAGCGAGAAAGGGAAAAAAAGTATTAAATTAATGATACAGATATTGCAAACGATTACATAAATATGCCATTCAGTCGGGATTTCAATGCATATCCTGTCAAAATTCAATCAAGTTTACCGTAAATAAAGCAGATTTATTGAGTTAATGATATAGATATTGCAAACGATTGTAGAAACCTTTGCTTTGCATTTATTTTTCAAAGAAAATATCACATTTTATACTTCTTTTATTTTATCCAGTCACGTGCTGAAATGAGTTGAATTAACGAGGCACCTAGCCCCCTTGAAGTACCATTTTTGTAGATTTATTTTGCGATTGTAATTTTTTTTTTGAACTTCCGGCATTCTTTTATTTTATCCAGTCACGTGATAAAAACATGGTTAAAATATTTCTTTAAAAATTCGTTAAAAATAGAAGCTTGCGTTATAAATTTGAAAAACTGATTCCGTTAGAAAGCAAATTTTTTAATCTTTAAATTGATATAAAAATCATGTTCGTGCAATAATATATTCGGAAGTTATAGCTGAAAAACGTCGAAATTTCGCTTAAATTTTAATTAATTCAAATTCTAATTAAAAATTCGAAAAAAATGCTCCGAAGTGCACATTTCCGACCTCCAAGGTATACATGTACCGAAATTGGTAGCTGTAGGTTCAACAGGCTGGCCTGTAGAGCGCCAACACACACACACACACACACACACACACACACACTCACACACACACACACACACACACACACACACACACACACACACACACACACACACACATTGAGCTTTATTATAAGTATAGATATAGATAAACGTTCTTTATTTTTTAAAGCATTTATAGACTCATGTTACTTACTATGTAGTTATTTACTTCATTTAGACCATTTTTATAGACGCTTTTCTATTATTAAAGTTTTACCAATTAGCTGTTGAAACTTGAATTTTAAAAAATATATATATTAAACTATGTTTGCCTCAAATAAAGCTGATTTATTCAATTAATAATATTGTAAAAGTTTTTTCTTTAGATTTTTATTTTAGAAAAAATATATTTCATATTTATTTCATTTTATGCAGACACCTGCAGAAAATTACATCTTTATATGTTTAATTTCAATATTTATTAGTTTTTTTTTAATCTGATGGCAACAAATTGATAAAAGATAATTTTTTTTCTTTCACTCGTAACGTGCTCGTGCAGTTTAAATTTTATTCTTTTGTCCCAAATATTTTGTTGAAAAATATAGTTAAAATATTTATTTAAAAATTCGTTACAAATAGAAGATTACGTTACATGTTAAAATACTAACACCATTAGAAAGCCAATTTTTTAATCTTTAATTTGATGTAAAACTCATTTTTAAGCGATAATATTTTCGGAAGTTATAGTGAAAAAATGTCGAAATTTTGTTTAATTTTTAAATTAATTCAAATTCTAATTAAAAATTCGAAAAAAGTGCTCCGAGGTGTACATTCCTGAACTCCTAGGTATACATGTACGAAATTTGGTTGCCGTGGGTCCAACGGCCTGGCCTGTAGGGCGCCAACACATACACATTGAGCTTTAGTATATATATATGTAATATAAACCTTATTAATCATTGTGTTTGTAAAATCTACCCTTCTTAAACAATATAAATCGGTCAAACCATCAATCATCAAATGGCTGATTGATTTGAATTTTGTAAGGGAACAGAGTCACATATCTCATCATTCGAAGCACCTTGCTTTTGGATATGCCGAGCTTCGTGCCACCTGTCGTGCCAAAGTTGATGAGCTTGCCCTTCACACTTCTTTCACTATTTAAACACTAACTTCCGCTACTGCACGTATGTCTTTGGCACGACTTCCGCAAACACCCTCGATTTAACTTTATCTAAAAACTTCCTGTACCCTTATGAAATACACTCCTTACCGGAGCTCAGTTCTGACCACAACCCTGTTCTCTTAAATTTTTATTTCAAATACTCTCTCCCAAACCCAACAGGCAAATTTAAGACTAAATGGGATAGCTTCAAGCTGACTCTCAGCCAATCGGAAACGCCGCTTATAGAAGATTTTACCAGCACTGCTAAAATTGATCAGTATGTGCAAATATTTGAATCCCAGATTTTAAATGCAAAAAACCTTGCCTCAACCCCAATTATAACTAGTCAAAATTTCATAGACCCCAAAATGCGTGATTTAATAAGGGACAGGAACATTGCCAGGAAAATTTTTCAAAATAGCAGGGACCCATTCTTCAAGAGATTCATGAACAGATTAAACAAGGACATAGAAAAACTGAACAACAAACTTAAAAGTGAGGAAATTATAAATAAATTCATCAATGTAAATACAGAAGACGGCTCATTATGGCAACTAGTTAAAAGATATAAAAGCAAAAAACTGAACATTCCGGCCCTTAAAGGCCCAGCTAGTATTGCAACTAAAGATGATGAAAAAGCAAACTGCTTGGCGTGCAGCCTCGAGAAACAATTTCAACTTAATGACATTACTGATCGCGACACTGAACAAACTGTAAATAATACAGTCAAAAGCTTTTGCACCTCCCTTCCGAGCAAATTTGAAAACATCCCCCCCCCTACTCTTACTGATTTAACTAATTATATTAAAAAATTAAATGTGAAAAAAGCCCCTGGCATCGACTGTATTAATAATAAAATGATAAAATCTCTCCCAGACAACTACTTAAAATTTCTCCTTAACATTATACATAGTTGTCTTGTTTATGGTTATTTCCCCTCAGTCTGGAAAACAGCTGCAGTTGTTCCAATCCTAAAACCTGGAAAAGATCCAACGGTTCCCAGTAGCTATAGGCCGATTTCACTACTTCCATCCATAAGCAAAATAACTGAACACTTCATTCTTAAACAACTTAACGAGCACCTGGAGACTAATCATATCCTTGCACCTGAACAGTACGGTTTCAGGAGAAACCTTTCCACGACGCATCAGCTCCTCCGTGCGGTAGAATTCATTGAAGAAGGATTCCATAACAAACAGAAAACTGCTGCTGTTTTCCTCGACATTCAAAAAGCTTTTGACCGAGTTTGGCTCGACGCCCTTATTTACAAACTCATTAAATACAATATTCCCCCACACCTAATCAAAATTATAATTTCCTACCTCAGCTGTAGATCCTTCAAAATCAAACTAAACCAGGTTTTTTCAGTACTGAAACCAATCAATGCAGGTGTCCCACAAGGATCTAAGCTGGGGCCAGTTCTATTTTCTCTCTATATAAATGATATGCCCAAACAATTTAACACCATGTTGTGTTTATACGCGGATGACACCGCAATACTAGCTAGAAATAAAAATCCAAATTACATAACCATAGCTCTTAACAGACACTTAAAATCTCTTGAGGAGTGGTTTATCACTTGGAAAATAGAAATTAACGCTAGCAAAACAGAAGCAATTCTCTTTAGTAAACATAAACTTATTAAAAAATACCCCCTTCTTAAAATTAAAAATCAACCCGTCCCGTGGTCTAAGGAATGTAAGTACCTAGGAGTCATATTGGACAGTAAACTTACGTGGAAACCCCATTTTAATTACACTATTAATAAGTTTCGAGACCTAACACGTAAATTCTTTCCCTTAATTTCTCGAAACTCCAAAATGAGTAGACAAAATAAAATACTTATTTACACCGCCTATTTGCGTCCAGTACTAACATATGCCTGCCCTGTGTGGGGTTATGCTGCCAGGAGTAATCTGAGACTACTTGAAGTGCAACAAAATAAATTAATTCGGCAATTCTGCAATATGCAATATTTTATGTTTAACACCAATATGTACAAATGCTTAGATTACCCTCCCTTTAAAAAATTCATAGCAAAAATAGCTGATAAATTCTTCAATAACTTGGATTCTATAGATAATGTCACCATAGCTGAGATACCTAATTATACCCCAGATACCAAAATCAAAAGACCACGTAATATCTTACTTTACAAATAGCCTTTCCCCCATTTAATTAGACTTAAATTTTAAACTTAAACCCATCTTTAACTCCAAGTAATCCTGGACGGCATACCCCCTCACCCTCACCCTGACAACAACCAATCAGATCGAGTCCTGACACTCTCCACCTCACGCACCCACTCAGCTCCTCAAGACTATTTAAGCCGATGCATCCTGAAAATACGAAGCAGACCACGGCAATATATTGACCGTTAGGCCTCTCTTTATTCATCATTTTCGGGGATAAGCCCTTGCCGGGGCTAGGCGCCCCGTCTAATCCAACTCAGATTGACTGCACGTATGTCGCTCCCCCCTCCCCCCACATTGCTAGCTCATTGTCCAACCCAAAGCCAGTTTCCGTACATTTGTCGTACGTTCTTTGGATCGTTGTGCCGTTTATGTTGTGGTGATTGACGAAATTTTTGCTCGACATTCGCTGGGTATAGCAAGTAAGAGGTTGCTTCTATTTTTATATGCCACTATCGCAATTTGCATACTCCATTACAGACGCACTTTTCTTCTCATTGGATTCAACAAATTTGCAGTCACCTAGGGAAGATTCTATGTTGTGCAAGCGTCGTATGCATCGTAATTTAGAATAGAAACTGTTAGAATTGAAATTAACCACTTCGCATACAATGACGTGTCTCAGACGCGCAGCGAGTTGTTGAATTTTTACTTTTTAATCTGCAATTAGGTGAAAAGTATGAAATAATTTAAAGTGAAAAAAGTCACTCTAAATGTATTATTATTAAAGGATTTAAAATAATGGTAAATATTTAAATTAAGAAGCTATTAAATTCGTCAATTAATTAGGAAGTTAAGTGAATTCGTATGGCAAGTGGTTAACGTTCTTTATATAATTAATACACCACATGTTATACCTCAAAATACTCGTATACTTTTCTTGACGTGTTCTATCAGAATTTGTAAATATTAGATGCAGCATTCCTTGTAGGACACAAACACACACACATATATATATATATTTGTGTGTGTGTATATATATATATATATATATATAGTGGTAGAGTTAATTTTTACGGTTATAAAATGATTGATAATAATTGATAAAATTATAGCTGAAAATATGAAATTCAAAATGTAATCATTAGTATGAAGCGTGATTTTAAATCATTTTAATGGATTTACCAAATATAAGCTGAAAAAAAATTATTCAATATATTACATGAACAAATTTTATAACTTTTTCTAAAAATTTTCGATAGAGTTAAAAGATTTCTTCTGTTTCCCATGATTTTGCCATGATTATTTCCAGGATTGGGATGCTTTTTGGGATGCCGATGCCCCGAACCTCACGAGTTGCTTTCGCCACTCCATCTTGGTGCTGCTTCCCTGCGCATTTCTTTGGATAGCCACCATCTTCAATTTTTATCGAGAAAGAACCAGAAAGCCGGACATTCTTCATCCCGAATGTGCTCCGAGTCCTTGGACACTGCTGACCATAGCGAAGCTAGTAAGGACCTTTTCATACATTCTTTAATTTCTTGTACACAGAATCTATACCAATATTATGAATGTGAAAGTTTGGATGTTTGTTACTCCATCCCGCCAGAACGACTGAACGGAATCGAATGAAATTCTGTACAAAGATAGATTATAGTAAGAAAATAGAACGTAGGCTTCTTTTTCATTTCGGTTCATTGAGGCGATTCATTTTTCATTCATTAAGAACTAACTTTATCGCCAAAAATCTGAGGCCAAATCCTGCCAAAGAAAAGTAAGGCTCCAGTTTTTTTCTCCCGACAGAAATGAAATTAGGGTTAGCGGAATTTCGACCCATTATTTCAAACGAGTCTATTTATTTTCTTAGTGTTTGATGTATTTAAAATCAAATGTTGTTCATGAATCGATCTTTCGGATTCATTCTGAAGAACTTTTAAATTAAAGGAAAACAGAATAATGGAAATAAAAAAAGTTTTCATCTGCATTGCGTTACCCCAACTGGTGTAGGAAAATCAGACATGTGCGTACGCCAACTGGCGTTGAAAGTTCGCGTGTGATTGTTGACAACTGTGTTTTCATTTAAATAAAAAGTAAAAATTATGCGTATAATACTCTTGTAGCTATCTTAATCTCGATGAATAAATAAAACGGATTTGACCAGATCTGATTTGCTGTTTTGCTTTATTCTGGGTATACAATGTAAATAAATTATGTTTGTTTTTGTTGCGCGTTTTTGTTATTAATTTGTACTTAAGTTATATATTTTTTATATATGCTTATACTTTTAAATGTATCGTTTTTAGGTTAGGTTTAATTTTTTTATTTGTCAATATTTGATAGTTTTTCTTACATATGCATCAAAATTTCCACGAGAACAGTGTTTTGGGTAATAGCAAGTTATATATATTTATTTAACGAAGCAATAAACAATTCTTTGCATTATGTGAATAATTATGAATAACTTTTTCGATTGCAAAGTGTTAATCATTAACTTAGAAAATTCAGATTTACAAATCGTGTATTCCGAAGGATGAACATTGAAAATTTAATCATATAAATTATTATTTCAGTTATTGTGTTCGTTCACCCTGGATTAAATAGATATAATTTTTTTAACTTAAAACAAATAATCAGTAAATATTGATTATTACCTTGTATTTTGATTACTGATAGTTTGCCTCGTCTTTTGGCGATTGATTTTTGATAAAAATCCAACAATACTTTTATGTCGTCAGAGAACTGACCTCTTATCTCACCGAAACCCACAAAATCTTGCAACCACCGAGCAATACAAGAATAAATATAAATTTGGTAAATGTCTTATCTGCATGCTGTTATCTTTCAAAGATTAATAATGTCATTCATTCTCAAGTAGATGGCATACAACACTAGAAACAAATTACCAGATTGATAAGAAAAATAATTATTTTAAGAACGCTGATAAATTGAAAGTATTGCATACATTTCTAATGATTGCAATTTTTTATAGATATGCATGCGATTTTTTAGTGATAACGTGAATGCTTGTTGTTTATGAAGAATGAAACTAACATTTTTTAATTAAAAGTAATGAAGATTAAATTTTATCACATCTGATTTAAAATTGAGCATTTTTTAAATTACTATGTTTCAGAAGCTAAGAATTTGTATCTGGGCCACGGAGCCTGATTGGTAAGAGCGTCAATCTCGCAAACGAAAGGTAGCGAGTTCTGTCCTAGTTTTGATCAAAGGCTGCCATATTGGTTGATGGCAGTTGGAGCACGTTCAATAGGTCGTGATTGTAATGCCCTCCGGGTTACCATCACAAATGATACCTCTGAGGGTTCTGAATGAGGGATGAGTCGATCTCTGATTGGGATCTAAATTCTGACTTGCGGATGGATAAATGAGTTCGACCGCCCCCTAAAAAGGGTTGTGTCGTGTGTTTTCGAGCAAAAGTCGCCCTTTCACCTTAACGGTGCTCATTAACAACGAAGTCCGCACACTTCTGCCTTCATTCGAAAGAGACTCGCGCATTCGACTTGGCATGGCCAAGTAGTATTAGACCGACTGAGCCGAATTTTATCTAGTTTTGGAGTACATGGAACCTCACTTAACGAACATAATCGGTTTTTGAAACTTGTTCTTTCAGTGGAGCAATTTTTCCTCTATGATGCAAAATGCAAAATAGTACGCTTTCTATTCTGGAAAAATAATAATATCGAAACAAATTTATATTAATACACTTTATTATTTATAATGCATCCTTTTTTGCCGGAAAATTCTTTAAAGACATTTGCCTTTGGGTGCACTACCAAATTTGGTGGATATGAGTCAGAGCACTATCGTTAAATTGGTAGGATATAATAGGATTAAGGAATTCAAGGTGTCAAGATCCATATTTGACTATATTACTGAAGTCGTATGGTTAAAATATAAAAAAGTCTTTTTATGTAAAATTAGAAACTGTTGAATAAAATTGCACAGCCACGTCTCCTCGCATTGTAAAAAAAATGGCAACAAATTAAAATGTTAAATAAAATGATAAAATGCAATGGCTTTTAAAAATTTAAAACGTTATTTATGGGGATCTTCCCCCACGAATATTTGCATGTCCACTGTTGAAGAATAAAAGAAATCGTAAACGATGATGATCAAAATTAGGATACTCAATTAAAAGATGAAAAACGGTTAAAATCACTATGAATCCAGAGAAGAAAGGAACTCGATCACCGAATGAAAGGTGTTTATGAGTAAAATGTGTGTGACCAATATGGAGTCTAGACCATTTGTCGTCTAACTCTCGCACTGGTAAACAAGGCCAGCATGAAATGGTAGATTTTTTGTTACAAAGTTTATTATTGATATTGTTGTTCCACTTTTCCTGCCAGTGTGTGTATAGACGAAGTTCAAAAATAATTTTAGCATCACAGAACGGGATGTCTCGCTTTAGAAACAATCTTTGCTGCAAATATTCACCGGCTCATTACCACTAATAGAGACATGACTCGGAATCCAGCGAAATAATGTCTCAAATTTCTTGTTTTTTAAAGTCCTTAGAAAATCAAAGATTTCCACGGCAACTGGGTGTATGTGATGGAAAAAATGGGGAAAAAATTAATGAATTCATGCTGTTCTGTCAAATGCCATTTTGTCATACCAAGCCGAATGAGAATTAGTTCTTTCGAATGAAGGCAGAAATGTGAGCCTTTCGTTGTTAACGAGCACCGTTCAGGTGAAAGTACGACTGACACAACCCTTTTCAAGGGACGGCCGAACTCATTCATCCATCCGCAAGACAGAATTGAGATCCAAATCACAGACCGATTCATCCCTGATTCAGTAAGTACCCCCAGAGGTATCATTTGTTATGGGGACTCGGAGGACCTACTAAACGTGCCCTAACTGCCATTAGCCAACACGGTGGTCTTTGGTAAGAACGTGGACAGAACTCGCTGCCCTTTGGGTACGAGACGGACGCTCTACCAACCAAGGCTACCGCGGCTCTTGAATTCATGCTGTCAATATCGATACAGAATTTAAGATAAGAATAGAGTGAAATCCGTTTATCGTTAAAGGAATTTGTAAAACACATAGTTGCTATGTTACTAAAATGACGTTTCTCCACAAACGATGCTGTAATTTCCCATGCTTTCAGAATCTTCTGAATTTCACTGGACGGCTGTTGCTCTGCTGAATCGTTTATTTCTTTTTCTTATGATCCAATGTCCTTTTCTTCCTGGTTATGTTCTTTCACTAATTCATCAATGCCATTACTATCCACTTCTAGTCACAAAATTCAAGGCAATTAAAGCTCATCGTACAATAGCTCATACCCTTTGGGGTCGATTTCGACAACGCTATCCGGTCAAAACTTCTTCCATATAGATATGAGTTTACTTCAAACAAACTCTTGACATAGCTTAATACAGACAAATGTCTTATCTTTGAATTTTGGCTATTTATTAAGTGAATCCCTTTATTGCATCTTATTTTTTAATTAAGAGAAGTTTGATTGTAATCATTGATGAATTATCTTAATAATCCAATAAATGAGAAATTTGATAGCTTTCGTTAAAAAAATTCAAAAACTTATATTCTTCTTTTGATTCAAGAATGGATTTCAATACTTCTGTCGTAATGAAGGGTGAGTTTAAGTGTGGTTGACTCCAATGATTGCGACTTGTTTGAATAATAATTGCATTTAGTATTAAACTTAAAAACTAAACAACTGATTTCGACTACAAGCTTAACCGAAGCGAGTTCTTGAGTGTTATGAATAAAAAGGAATATCTTTTAAGAAGCATCGTAGTGTCAATATCTGGATAACAGGCAACGCGCCAATTACGTTACACACAGCCTAGATGGAGCTTGTAGTTCAAATTCATCTATGCTGATATTATAAATGTGAAAGTTTGGATGTTTGTTACTCAATTACGCCAGAACGAAATTGGAGGAAATTGGCACAAGGATAGATTGTAGTCAGGAACAGAACATAGGTTACTTTTCCTTCCTTTATATTATTATTTATACATTTTTTACTCAATAAAAACTAACTTTCGAGCCGAAAAGCTGAGCCAAATCCGGTCAAAGATAACTAAGGCTCCAGTTTTTTTCCCCCAACAGAAATGAGGTTAGGCTAATTTTCACCGATTATTTCAAACTATTCTATTCATTTTCTTAGTGTTTGATGTATTTAAAATTAAATGTTCTTAATCGATCTTTCGGATTCATTCAGAAGTACTTTTAAATTAAAAGAAAACAGAATAAAGGAAATAAAAATTTTTTAATCTGCATTGCGTTATCTCAACTGACGTAGGAAAGTCAGACGTGTACGTTACGCCAACTGGCGTTGAAAGTTCGTGTGTGATTGTTGACAACTGTGTTTTCATTTGAATTAAAAGTTTAAAAATGATGTGTATAATACTCTTGTAACTATCTCAATGTCGATTCATAATTAAAATGGATTTGACTGGACTTGATTTGCTGTTTTATTTTATTTTGGATATGCAATGTAAATAAATTGTTTTTACTTTATTGTGTGTTTTTGTTATTGAATTGTATTTATTTTATATATTTTTCGTATATGCTTATACTTTTAAATGTATCATTTTAAGGTTAGGCTTAATTTTTTTTATTTGTCATTTTATTTGTGTTTTTCTTACATTTACATCAAAATTTCCACGCGAACAGAATTGCGGGTAAAAGCTAGTATTCATATATAATTTATAATCGACATTCACTTTGTTCATTTATTATATTTATAATACATATGGCAAAAGTAACTTTATATAAAAGTGCATAGACTTAACTTTGACTTCTTTTGCAGTTTCTTACCACAGCTCTCATCCTGTGCAGTTTAGCC
>JAPMOQ010018751.1:4141-17474 GCA_026543055.1 Argiope trifasciata
TTTTTCTTTCCTATAACAATTCATCCATACTTGGTCCTATGCCTAATGACTCACAACAATACTGATGCTTTAAAATTAATAATTTCCAAATCTATAAAGTTTTGAGAAATTCAATGTAAATCATATTTTCTGGCATAGAATTTTCTCGAATTATAAAATCAATTCTTTAAAATTGCACAATTTTGCAAAAGGAATTTTTATTTCTTTATTTGCATAATGCATTAATTATTCTTTCATATTGATAGAAATGCTTCACAAAGTTCTGGATAGATGGCGACACAACCGCAAGGTGCATTTCAATTTTCAGAATAAAAGAAATCAGGATTTGTTCTAGTAGTTCGGTTTCGTAATTATTTCTTTGTTTGTCTTATATTTTTTCATAAGCTTCCATCTGCACATGATTACCGATGCTAGTTGTTTTCGGTTATGTAATGTTTTTTTTAAATGTAATTTCTTGTTTTGCACAGAAATACTCATTATTTCGACTTAACCCGAGAGAGATCGAGCGGGCCACACTGTCACCCCATTCTTCTCCGAACACCTGCCGCAGGGTAAATAAATATCTGTAATCAATCACCTATTCAGTATCTTCCTATCTGACAGTCCCCTTGGTAGGTAAAGTGTTATTTTTACTTTTCTTTTCTTTCTGCGCTTGAAGTAATCATTTATTAGAATTCAAGTGGGGATGGGGACAATCGCTCTTCTCACGCGACTGTTATTTCTTTGAAATTTCTCATTCTAATCAGCCTAATTTTGCGCTCTGCAGCTCTCTCTTTGCATTTATGTTGTTGTTGATGAAATAATGTAACACTGGTGATGAAATGTCCTCATATTCAACAGCTCGAAAAACCAACAGGTGGCCAGTGATCATTTTCTATTGCGCGTTGAACGTTACCGCTTTAAATGCCCGAGTAGCTCTAATGGCAACAAATAATCATTAGAATATGCAAATAGGAGAATATCTCTGAAGAAATTGACATTATCACTTATTCGGCCACACATAAACATAAGGCGAGATATGAAAATGCAATCTACAGCACTTCGTGAAAGTATTCCTACTTCTAATGGATCACAAGAGATCCCAACGAAAAAACTGAAACCAGAAAAAGGACGATGTGTTATATGTCCAAGATAATTTTACATGTAAAAATCATTCTTCGTATGTTTGCCATCAGTGTATGCAGAATTAAAACTCCTAAAGAAAGTATGTAATTTTTAATGTAGCATTTTCTTAAATATTAAAAACAGTTTTCTGAACTTAAGAAGTTTATTTTCTTAAAGAATTAATGAACTTATTATTATTTATAATTCACAAGTGTTTATTCTTCTAATTTATGGAAAATTTTAGATAAAATGGATTGGGGTGACTCAGTACCCCGCGCGATCTATTTTGTCATTATTAGGTGTGCACCTTCTGCCGGATTAAAATACTTTAGAATTTCTGTCTGTGCTGATGGTTTAAAAAATCTTTATGCGAAAGAAATTTAAACCAAGTTTGTAAGTTCATGACAAAAAACTTCGAAGTGATACTTTAGAATCTCCGTTTATGAAAAAATATTAAAAATTCAAAGACTGACAAAACTTTATCTACATAGCTTAAATATATAAAGAAATTTTCAAATTTGTTACGAAAAAACGAATTCTCTGACTTGGAAACTAATATACACTTTATTTGATGATTATTTTTTACGTAAATAGCTATATATACATAAAGAATTATTCATTCTCTAGTTTAGTTTAGTTCAGTTATATTAACTTCCCGTTTTAAAGCAACACAAGGGCTATTTTGGGACGGACCTCGTAATTTTGAACCATGGTCAGATGACGAGGACGACACCTGAACTGGCACCCCCCTCTCCACACCACGCCACATCAGCGGGAAGACATTTGGCCTGACACATTTAACGTGCAACAGAACCCCTCACACGGCGGTTCTTCGTTGGAATCGAGTCTCGAACCTGAAACCCTCCGGTTCCGAAGCCGAGACTTTACCACCGGGCCACCGCGGCCCTATATTCATTCTCTAAGTGACAATACAGCAGTATTTCGTAAAGTCAATATTAGGTATCCATCTTCATAAATTTTAAGTCCATATGTTATATGGAATAGATCAACATGAATATATGAAAATAAGATATTAAGAATCGCTATCCCATGCATATCATATTTTTTTAAAAATTTGTATTATTGTATATTTTACTGTTTTTACATGCTGATAAACTGAATGTTCTGTGTGTTTTACGTCAATGATATTTAATTATTTAAAGGAAAAAAGGAAAAAGAAAGACAAGTAGAATTTTTAACAATAATAATAAATCGAGAGTTTGAATAAGATTGCTGAAAAAAAAATCACACATCTTTCAACGGACGTCAGAACGGGGAGAAATTTACTTGGATCTTCAAATATATCAAAAATATATATTCCCCAGAACTTGCCAAGTTATAAATAAAGCTCAAGATATAAATATTATACAAATTGATTTGTGATTTTTTCAATTTTCTTTACATTTTTACCAGTTTTGCAAATCACATCATACCCATAATGATGATCAGTCAAAATCTATGATATCAATAATTCATTCTTTAATTTGTGTATCAAACTTTTCAATCATTTGCAGATTTTTAAAATAAGTATTAACGAAAGTGTCTATACACATCTAAATGCTTTATAAAAAGTTTTAACAATATATATATGAGCTCATAAATAAAAATATTAAATGCCTATTAATATTACTAACTCAAATATTAATAGAAATCGATATCTTCAGCTTTTTAAATTGCATTGCCGTTTTTATTATGACAATAATTTTCCTTCATCGTCGTAAGTGATATGAGAGCACAGCTTTGTTGTTTAAATTTAATTTTTGATTAATCTCTTAATTTTATCGATTTATATTTTTTCGTTAAAAACAGTGTCATTTTGAAATAGATTTTAGAGCAATTAGTTGTAAATAACCACAAAATATAATATTGTGAATAATTAAATGTATTTAAATATAAAAAGAAAAAAGAATATGAACGATAAAGTTTCTGAAATTGGTTTTTTTCAATTAACTATCTAAAAATCAAAGCAAAACTTAATGTGTGAAGAAAAGCACTCACTGCCTGAAATCAGATAAAAATTCAAGCAACAATATACAGGATGATTCAAAACTTGTCATTCACACTTCATGAGAAGGTAATGAATACGTAAAAAAAAAACGATTTTATACATGAAAGTAAGACCTTACATGTACGCTTGCTTATTTTAAAGGCGCTATGTATATCCAACTAGTGTATATCACTGAAGTTATCTGATTTATCTCACATTAATTTCTTCTTGTGTGTATGTAAAAGGTTCAAGAAAGACCAGTTGTACAGAACCCTCGTCGATAATGAAATGAATCTTGTTGACGAATAGTGGTCACTGCATTCAGTATCCGTGATGTGCCTTAAGCTATCGAAAATTCTCAGCGGTCAAAACTACAGCACTTTCAATCCTCTGTTTGTATAAATGGTCGCAATTTCGAGCATCTACTGTCAACATATAATTTATCTTGTTGAAATAAAAGACACATTCGTTACCAATTGTCTTTACTGTCTCCTTGTGTTCACTTCACTTGTCAAATTTGTCTATGCAGATAAGGTTTGCGGAGATATTTTTCTGCATGAAATCGGTTTCCTGACATATTTCCACCATTTTGACGAAATTTGAACGATTTTTGAATCGCCCTGAATAGTATGAAAGTAATTATACAGGTAGAAAACAAGAAAGCTTGCTAAGATGAAAAATGTTGTCAACCTTCCAACGGGCGCGCGTATATGAGAGGTACACCAGAGATGAATTTCGTTTTATACCTTCAGATCTAGTGGAACAGAGAACGCCTGTTTGTGACTGTTTGTCCCCCTTCCTTTGACCTACTTTCAGTTGTCGTCGAAAGTTTGTGACTTAAGAAAGTTTCTCTGTCGATCAGATATTTGTATTTTAGACACACGCGCGACCGTTCATGTAAGTTTTTGCCACATATGATTTTGTATGATTTACAAATAAATCCGTATTGTTTTACACTGGCATCAGCCGGGAAATGCAATTACGAAGGAAAATGTTGAAAAAAAAAAGCCTCCACATCTCTAAAAAGTGAGGTAAAAATAAAAGGTGCTAAAGAGCAAAGTCGAACTAGGCATTGAAGAATTGGAAGATGCGACGTCAGGGAAAAAATCCTACCGAAAAAGAAAAGCGAACTAGAATCACGAGGTTCAAGTGTGAGATTTGATCAAAATTTATATTTTTGGAGCACGCTAAGCACATTTGCTCAAATTGCAACGCTGCAATGAAATAACAATGAAACTATCTTCTTCCTTTTCATACCTAACTTTCAATTACTTTTTCATTTTTATACATAAATTCTGTATTTTTGCACTTCTATATTTGATGTACAAATTGTTCCGTCAAAATGTCGACAATTTTCATTTCTATTATTTTTAAATCAATTCAGTTAACCTGTGGTCATTTTACATTGTTATTGCAATCTATGTTTAGATTTTTTCTGCTTCTTTTTAAGTAAAAAATATTTAAAGTGATTGTAGTTATTAATCCTAAGCTATTTACAATATAATTTTAATAGTTACGCCTTTGAACATTTACAATTTACTATAGCGTATGTGGGTATGCGCGAATTTTCATGTTGGTATGACTGCTGCGCCGGCATGAAGGTTAATGAATTCAGTTATAAAGAATTATTAATATTTGAAATGCATAATATATTTAAGTAAACTTGGAATTTACTTAGATAGTTGTTTTGACACAAGTGTGCATATACTTGTGGTCAGATATTTCCCAAATCCTCAACAAATATTGAATTAAGCATCAATATTTGGTTTAGAGGTGATGGACAATAAAGAAGAATATTTCACATAGGAAAATATAAATATAATCGAACGCATAACAGTGTTGGATATTCTTTGTGATCATAATAATGCTCAAAGCTGTTTTACTTGTTCTAATCACCATCATTCGACATGGTAAATTCGTAGAAGTAACATGTACATATAAGTAGAATGACTTGCTTATGTGAACCTGAATTACAGTGCTGCAGAGTAAGGAACCTTCGAATGATGCAAATTTGTATAAAGCACTACAACTGCATCGAGTGCCATTGCAGCAAATGTTTTCAAATTTTCATCAACTGTTGTGCGAAATAAGATCGTTTTCTGATACCAATGTTGATTAAGGGCCTATAAACAGAGATAATAGAGTCTATAGAGAAACATTGAAATTGTAGAACTTGAGGTATTGCTAGGATAATTGGATTTATGCAAGCAACATCGTAGTGGATATTAAGCATGGAACAGTTACATTCTTTTAATTTTCAAAGAGTATAATTTCTGGAAGCAGACCACTATTCAGAACGTATTATTTTTTGTCAATTGTTCATGCAAAAAACAAACGCTAATCAAAAATAGCATGGACACAAACATCATGTCGTAGGAGACATGAGTCCAATTCAATTATAAAATAAACATAAAGAAAAAAAAAATGATGTCATATCATGAACTATCCAACTTGCTCGAAGGATCATGGATAAATAATACTGGACGGCCAGACCGCCACAACATCTATACCAGGGATACCCTCAAGGGTAGCGAGATCCAACCAACATAGCGGAAGCGTCTATTGTCATTTCGAGGTGCCCCTCGAGGATACCAGGTGTAAGGTTTTTTTATCGCCTTTTGATGGTAAGAAAAACCTTCATTTATTTGTGCATCTTTTGAACAGACTTACAAGAGACGCCATATACTAGAATACTCAAAACTCCAAACATATGCTAGAATATATGACTCGCAATGGCGCGCAATGGACAACCGAAGTTTCTAGAATATGGCTACATTTTCCGTATATTTGCAGCGATACCAAATAAGGGTGTTACACAGTTCGTAGCACTGGCTGGAAAAAGTAAGTCGATTGAAAATAAATTCGGAGACTGAGGTGGCCAAAGTATCGGTGCATTGCACCTGATCCCTTAACATTCGAATTTCCTGCTGAGATAATCATAGTGTTTAACATCAAGTGAATAGTGTTTTAACTTCAGTGTGAAAGGTGCAGGAGCACCAATATACTGGTAAGAAAATATAAATTCTTTATACTGTGAAAAATGAAACATTTCTATTTACTAAATTAAATATCCAAAAAACATGTGCATAAATGATAAATGAACTAATATACTATTGAATAAGAAGAAAGTAAAAAAAAAAAAAAAAAGATTGAAAGAGTGTGCTATTAAATAGAAATGAAATGAAAGAAAGTACAAGTTCGGATTTGAATTTTTATTCCACAGTTTTGAGAAATTCTAAAGAATAAACAATATTTGAGGCGTAATGTAAAATTATCCATTAAAACAAATAAAAAAATAATACCATGAATATAAATATTTACAACAGAGGAAATAGCATGAATATCATATGTATAAAATTTTTAATGCATCCTTTTATTTATAGCTTTTATAATGATTTTAATTAAATAAAAGCGTTAAAGCCAATTTAATTAGAATAACCTGTTGTTAACTAATTACACTGAATGTTTGGATTACAAATAAAATAAGAATCAAGCAAATGAAATAATTATAAAACCATGAAAATCAAATAATACCATTTAAAGAATTATGAATAAAGATTTAACTGTGCCATTAATAAACATAGAGCATTTCTTTATTTGAATAAGCTCTCTCGTCAAATATTATTGAATTGTTGTATATTAATTTCCAGGAAAGTGTTCTCTAAGAAATATTCACTTCATAAATTGAAAAGTTAAAGAAACTGTCAAAAGATGGCAGCACTAGCATATTCTTATTTTTGCAATCAATCAATGAAGTTTGACTAAGTTTCTTAATCGAAAATTTTTTATATATGTCCTGTTTGCATAATTTTCTGGAAATGAAAATTACTATCTCTCTTCAATGATTTTCCCTCATTTTTTTTAGATAATTTGAAATAATAATCGGAATTATACTATATATTTTAAGTTAGATTACAGATGTATTCGTATCTTTTGGTCTAATTATTTCATTTACAATATATTTATGTGAATTAAGATAAAAAAGGATTGTTTCTTAATTTATTTCTCAATACATACTACTTATATTATTGTTAAACTAAAATACAATAAGATATCCCATATATCCCATCAAGATGCATCAAAGCGCACGCATCTAATAATATATAAAATGACAATCTAAGTGAAGGGACAACATTCAATTGATTTTCGTTGAGTAAAATGATATTTCCTATCAGATAAATTCTGACACTACTTCATTACATGTTATTGATATTTAATATGGGAGGAAATTATGAAGCAGTGTTCAAAATGGGCGGTTTTATCGTTTCCTTTGTAAATAAAATAAGTTGCATATGCATATTAATATATCTATTCTTTCGTGATCATTGATATGTCATTCAGTCATATTTGAAATTCTTTACATAAAAAATAAGGAATATTATATTGTATTATAGTTTTGTATGCATAAAAGAGTATGGCTTGGAATTTAATTTTATCGTTATTGGTATTTATTTTTATCATTAATTAATATCTTATCACTACATGGATGTTTTGAGTTCACATAAAATCAGTGGAAATGCTCTATCCTGATTTTTTTTCGTATTATAAAAGTATATGATAAACGCTAAAGAATTGTGGAGAATAAATAATAAACGCCTGCCTGAAAATTGAGTGTAATGATCTGATAAAAATGGTAATCCATAATTTAAGAATTGAATCCAACTTTCATTCCAATAAATCATTTAATTTTTGAGATGTCCGGAGATATAAAATAATTATACATAGCTTTATAGGCTTCTAAAGCTTAGTTTTGCTTTCAAGAGAAAATATTACAAAAATAGGGCACTGCGCTAGTAGTGCCATCTCTTGACAAAGATGTATTTCTAACTTTGTTGGGAAAATTTCTTAGACAACTTAAAATTAATAAGCAAAGTCAAAAGTATCTGTCTGAATATTTCATAATGCTCGGTAAATCATATAATAAATTAACGTGTTTAATTTCGCCCGGTTTTTTTTTTATATCGTATTCATTCCGGCTAATAATAACAAATATTTCATTAACTGATTTTGTCCAAAATTTTAAACGAATTTATAAAAGTAAAATATCAACATCTCAAATTTGACGTCTATATCTCGTTGCGACACAAAATCATCGCATTCCAAATTTAAAAGGCAGATATTATTCTAAAAACGTTATTTAATACTCTTCAATTTTAAGAATATGGATAAACATTGAATTGTGTAGCTGAAATTTCTGGAGAACACAATACTTTTCTGGGACAAAGCACACATTAAAAACAACGAATTTTTAGTAGAATAAATTGATTGGAATAAGCAATTAAAGAAAAACTATTTAGTTTAATGAATTAAATTCTAATTTTGTTCCAAAAATTATCAAATCATTGATAATAATTTTTATCTCTAATTCGATGTGGATTCGTTTTGAGCATTTATATCATAACTTTTATTCTTACTTTCTGAAATTTTGTTTTTGAGAAACATTGTGTCTCAAAATTGACAAAAATAAACAAAATTTCATTAAAAGTATTTTTTGAAAAGGATTGTTGAAAATTTCATGGTTAAAAAAGTTAAATCTATAATTTTTAAGTATTTTTTCAAATCATTGAAAATTTTTCATTTTAATTCTAGGAGGATAGATTCTAAATATTTGTGACATTGTTCTTTTTATTATTTTTTATTATGTATATGAACATGAGTATTTGAAAGACAACTAATATCAGGTACTTTTAAACTTGTTTCTAACATATAATTAATTAAAGTTTTTATAGTTTCACAAACTTAAAAAATTACATTTTAGCGATTTCAGGAGATGGATTACTAGACTGTACAAATGAAATTCACATAGAAATTTTTTTATTGATATCCAATCAAGAGCAACTATTTTCTCTAATGAAAATGGATTATAAAAGTTCATGTAGGGAAAAATAAAGCCGTATATTTTGTATTCTGTGACGCATTCATGTCAACGAATGTGGACAACGGAATTGTCTAGGATGAAAGAGGTTGTAAACAATTCGAATGAGACTATTTTTAGTTGATACGTAATTTTGTTAAAAATAAAAATTTTATGTTATAAAATATTTACTTTTTTTCAAGAATTGTTGATCAAAATAGTTCTTACCTATTTCATAACTGTCTCTTAAAATTATTAGAATAATGCATAGAAATTGTACCATTTACCTCAATAATGTTTTTTAAAAACATGAATAGCAGGCAGTATAGAGCCTGTATGGAATCATTATAGATATATGACTAAATCAGAAATATAAACAAATATATATTTGTAAAGATAGTCACATAAAATATTATAGGTAAAATTATATTGACCATCGTATTAAGAGTGGTATTGTAATGTACATTTCCCAGGGAAGCAAATACTTAAATCCGAATTTTTATGCATCTATAACACTAGGTTTACCATGAGTTGGTATATATTTATCTATACCAAAGAGGTCAAAATGACCCATTTCGTTATTTAATTAGAAAAATTCAAATTGGTTTAACTGTTATGAAATTAAAGTAGGAAAAAAAAACACCTCTTATATTTTCAATATATTTGTTGAGGTGACGTGATGTAAAGGCAGTACTTCTGTGTTTCTTTACTAAATGAATTATTTATTTTCTAATCAAGGTCTTCAAGATCATCTATTCTTCTACAAAAACATTGAGACTCCCATGTATTTTCTCTAACAATCTATAATAGCCTTTCTCTGACTGATTCTCGTTGGTTTCTTATTTCTTCTTATATACACATATTTTACTAACACATCTATGTGCGTCCCTATCAAACCCTTATATATTTAAGTATAAATGTATATATTCTCATCAATATTTATTCGAATGGTGAAACTGACCCCTTTGGACAAAATAGAACTCTATATTCTGCTAAATATTCCTCCGAAACTGAAAAAAGAAAAGGATAATATTTGACATTATATTTCTTATAAATGTTAGTAAAAATTTATTAAAATACTATCATAAAATACGGCAATAATTTTCTTGAAGAGAATTTAAACAGTAGTTTTCTCTGAAGGATTACATTGATCTCTTGGAAAACTTAGTGTTGGGTACATTATTGTTCGTCATAATTGATAATTTACAATATTGTCAATAGATGGCAGCCCTATCACAAAACGTTACTTTTAGAATAAAGAAATTAAGCGCAATCAATTCGCTGGCTTTACTCGACTAACTACTTCGTTTTGTAATCTTGTAGATTTGTTATGCAAACCACTGATGACGCTCTCTTCCAGTTTATTTATCACTTTTTTGGGGAACAGAATTAAATATATTCCTGGAAATTGTCTTTTTTAACATTAGTGGACTTTTTTTTTTCATAATTTTCTTTTTAAAAAGGCACTAAATAATTGCTTATCATTTCAGTCCTCGAACTGTGTTTATTTTCTTTATTTGTGATTAATTGATACATCTTTTTATTCTTCAATTTATTTTTTTTTCAATTTGTAGTCTTGAAACTTATTTGGGAATTGATTCGATTGGTTTAATTACGAATTTTAAATATCAAAACATTTACTGATTACAAATAGCTTAATTCTTTGCATTTGCAAATGCGGTTTAATTTATGTTATTAACAAATATTTTCTAACCATTCCAATTAATAGTTCTAGACTGTTGTTGTAAAAATTATGGATTATAAAATTGGAGATTTTATCTATGTCTTAAATCTGCATTTCGTTCTGTAATACTTTAAAGTGTGCTTTTGCTTTTTAAAACTTTGTAGCTTTGATTTTGCTTAGTTACTCTTCGCTTTGAACATAGAACTTTAGAAATATTAATGAGCATGGCTTTTATATTATCACTGACTCTTATATTAGTTAAGGATTTGATGATAACCTCTCATAACTTTAAAATTATTTTTAAAAATATGTATCTGTTTAGTTTACAAAGTTCTCTCTTGCAAAAATTTTAAGTTGTGGCGCCATCTTTTGAATAGATTAATACCTTCTTCACCTAGTCGCTTATCAACATGCTTGCCGTATTGCATGAGCATACTAATAAATGTATTTAAATTAAAATCACATATTTTTACAAAGATATTTAATATTAAGTCCTAATATTAAAAACAGACTAGCACTTTTAACAATGAAGAAGAATATGTGTGCTGACGATTTTCAATTGACAGTCTCAGAGTTAGAAAATTGCGCGCAGATTTAATTTAAACAGTGACAATGTATTCATCAAAATTAAAAGTTAAAAAAAAAAATGGTAATCAATTTTCTACATAAAAATTTTGACATTTCTGCATCATAGCATTCGAATTTTGAAAAGGGAACAAAATGGGTTTTATACTATGATGAAATTCAAGATGTTTTCTATTTAGTGATTACCAATTTAATTGCTGTAAAATGCTTGTCTATTTTTCATGAATACTTTTTAAATCTTAATTATGTGTCTAATGAAATGAAAATAGTTTTCATTGTTTCTGTTAGCTCCTCACTCTGGATTTCTTTCATTTTTGATGACCAAAGTATGAATATAGATATTACTTTTACATACAGTGAGAGTTAGTTTTAAATCATTTTTACATTTACATATGGTGAGGGTTACTTTTAAATCCTTATCTTAATAAAATACTGAATTTTTTTCATTTATATTTAAGATTCAAGAATAAAGAATGAAGAAAAATATCTGAAAACTTATATCTGAAAATGTGTGTAGCTTTCCTCCTGATATACTAAAAACATATGTTGTGAAGTAGTAATGCGATTTAACTAGCTTTCAGAAAATGGATTATGCTCCATTGAATATGCTTTGTGACAGGTATCAGTTACAATTAAACAAATTTTAATCTGATGTTTTCAAGTCCATTTTTTACTTAACAATATTGCATACAGTGCCACAGGTGCTGAGTTGTTAAACTTTTTTTGGTGGAATATATATATATATATATATATATATACTGATGGAAAAAATCCCAACACTAGGAAGGAGCTGTGCTAGATAAATGAAATTTGGTAGGCGTGTTTATACATCTGAAAGATGACGTCGATTCAAATTTCGAGCTACGCGCGTAAGTGTGGCGCTAGTAGCGACACTATGAACATGCAAATGAGGCTTGCTTTAAATAAGCGCTGTAAGGTTCGTGATCGTTATTTACAGCTGAGATTTGACATAGTGAGTTAATGTTAGTCTAGGATGCCTCTGAGAAGACGAAGAAGCCATTATCAACAGCTCACTGAGTTTGAACGAGGTCGTGTTGTAGGGCTACGAGAAGGTGGGTTTTCTTTCTGCGATATTGCTTAAAGACTTGGCAGGAATGTATCCACTGTACATGAGTATTGGGGGCTGTGGTCAAGGGAAGGTACTGCCTCAAGAAGACCAGGTACCGAGCGGCTACGTGGTACTACTGAGAGGGAAGACCGTCTTATTCGGCGTATTTTTGTGGCTAATCGTACTGAGTCTGCAGCGGAAATTCAAGCTGAAGTTGGCACCACAGTGACACAACGAACTGTTACAAATCGGTTACAATAAGAACAACTCCAAACCAGACGCCCTGTACAGTGCATTCCACTGACTCCAAACCACTGCCGTTTGTGATGTGAGTGGTGTCAAACTAGAGCTCATTGGAGGACGGAGTGGAGATTTGTTGTGATTTGTGATGAAAGCCGGTTCTGCGTTGGTCGCAGTGATAGCCGTTTGTTGGTTAGAAGGAGGCCAGGTGAATGCCTGCTAGTGACCTGTCTGCGGCCTAGACACACAGGGCATACTCCTAGAGTTATGGTTTCGTGAGCAATTTCGTATGACAGCAGGAGCCCTCTCGTGATTATCCCAAGCACCCTGAATGCGAATTTGTACGCCAGTCTAGTGATACAACCTGTTGTGCTGTCATTCATGAACAGCATTCAAGGGGGTGTTTTCCAACAGGATAACGCTAGCCCTCATACCGCTGTTGTAACCCAACATGCTCTACAGAGTGTCGACATGTTGCCTTGGCCTGCTAGATCACCAGATCTTTCTCCAATCGAGCACGTATGGGACATCATTTAACGACAACTCCAGCGTCATCCATAACCACCATTAACCGTCCCTGCATTGACCGCCCAAGTGCAACAGGCATGGAACTCCATCCCACAAACTGATATCCGACACCTGTACGACACAATGCATGCACGTTTGCATGCTTGAATTCAAAATTCTGGCGGTTACACCGGTTACTAATGTACCAACATTTCACATTTCAAATGGCTCTACCTGTGATCTTGAAACTTTAATAAATTAAATATGTTACCTAGACAAATGTATTCCTGAAATTTCATTACT
>JAPMOQ010018754.1:14490-26656 GCA_026543055.1 Argiope trifasciata
TTATAAATTTGCTGAAATCCTTAAATATTTACAATTTCCTTCTCAGTATGCCTTTGAACATTGATTATTTTTAATTTCACGGTTGCGAACACTGTGAAAAGGATCAAATTACTTTTAATTACTCTAATTAAGATGGAAAACATTTTTAAATTGCCATTTTATTAATTTATGCCTGTCTGTGAAAATAATAATTCAAAAAAATTAATTGATTGTAATTCTAATATCAATTGCTTTGAAAAAATCTGCTGTCGATTGCTCTGCTTCCAAACAACATTACTAATTAATTGAACGAATTAAATTATACTGGTATCCAAGAATGAAAGAAGAAATAAAAAAAAATCTCTGATTGTATAAATTATATTAACCTGATAAAATGAAACTGAAGTGTGGTGCAAATTTTGCTTCGAAAATTGGATTCAAATAGTTAAAAAAAATTGGCTAATATTCTACCTTAAAAACACAAAAATCAAAACATACGGAGAAAATTGTTTATTCAAAACTGCTGATGAGTTTAAACACATAAAAGGGTAATTTAAATACACTGATGGAAAAAAATTCCCAACACCAAGAAAAAATTATTGTACAGTAATGAAATTTTAGGAATACATTTGTCTAGGTAACATATTTAATTGATTAAAGTTTCAAGATCACAGGTAGCGCCATTGGCGAGAAGAGCCATTTCAAATGTGAAATGTTGGTACATTAGTAACCGGTGTAACCACTAGAATTTCGAATGTAAGCCTGCAAACGTGCATGCATTGTGTCGTACAGGTGTCGGATATCAGTTTATGGGATGGAATTCCATGCCTGTTGCACTTGGTCGGTCAATGCAGGGACGGATAATGTTGGTTGTGGATGACGCTGGAGTTGTCGTCCATTGATGTCTCATACGTGCTCGATTGGAGAAAGATCTGGTGATCTCAGGCCAAGGCAACATGACGACACCCTGTAGAGCATGTTGGGTTACAACAGCGGTATGAGGGAGAGCGTTATCCTGTTGGAAAACACCCCCTTGAATGCTGTTCATGAATGGCAGCACAACAAGACTGATGAACAAATTGTCAGTCAGGGTGCGTGGGATAACCACGAGAGTGCTCCTACTGTCATACCAAATTGCTCCCCAAACCATAACTCCAGGAGTAAGCAGGCCCCGTGTGCCTAGGCCGCAGACAGGTCACTAGCAGGCGTTCACCTGGCCTCCTTCTAACCAACAAACGGCTATCACTGCGACCAAGGCAGAACCAGCTTTCATCAGAAAACACAACAGATCTCCACTCCGTCCTCCAATGAGCTCTATCTTGACACCACTCACGTCGCAAACGGCAGTGGTTTAGAGTAAGTGGAATGCACTGTATAGGGCATCTGCCTCGGATCTGTCCTTGAAGTAACCGATTTGTAACAGTTCGTTGTGTCACTTTGGTGCTAACTGCAGCTCGAATTCAGTACGATTAGCCACTGCCATACGCCGACAGCCATACGGTCTTCACTCTCAGTAGTACCACGTGGCCGCCCGGAACCTGGTCTTCTTGAGGCAGTACCTTCCCTTGACCACTGCCGCCAATACTCATGCGCAGTGGATACATTCCTGCCAAGTCTTTCAGCAATATCGCGGAAAGAAAGCCCACCTTCTCGTAACCCTACAACACGACCTCGTTCAAACTCAGTGAGCTGTTGATAATGGCTTCTTCGTCTTTTCAGAGGCATCCTTGACTAACATTAGCCTACTGCGTCAAATCTCAACTGTAAATAATGATCACGAACCTTACAGCGCTTATTTAAAGCAAACCTCATTTGCATGTTCATAGTCTCTCTACTAGTGCCACACTTACGCGCGAGGTTCGAAATTTGAAACGACGTCATCTTTCAGATGTATAAACACGCCTACCAATTTTCGTTTATCTAGCACAGCTCCTTCGTAGTGTTGGGATTTTTTTCCATCAGTGTAGTATAACAGCGTTTTCGAAAATGATGTTTTATTAATTCAGGAACAAAATTTATAGTTTGAGAAATGAAAATTCACTTAAATTACTAAACTTAACTCTAAGGTACTTAAACGGTTGTACGAAGCATAAAGAAATTCAGAAGCGTGCTTTCACAGAACGATTCAAGCATATCCTAATCTTGTTCACAGCAAAAATGATTTAATGTTATCAACAATGTGAAAGAATCGATTTTTTCCTCTGTACGAAAGAACGAATATCTTCCACCAACAGCTCGTATACAAAGACAAGCAGTTAAAATATATGCTTTACTTATTAAGCTCTATTACATACTCGGTATGTATCAGATATACAGGATAGTATTATTTAATATATATTGAAAGTTAACTTGCTTACTGTTATGATATTGAAGTTATTTTGATTATTCAAAGAGATAACAACATACAAATACATAATGAGCCCACAAATATATAATTCCGTGAATAAGAAAATAACGGGATCAGGTTTTTAGCGGTATAAACTTTCTATAGAAAAGAAACACTAATAAAGGATGTAGATTTACAGCAGTTACTTGTAATCTGATTGAAATGCCTGCAAATCCAATTATTATTCTTTATTCTTTAGAATAATGTAAAGGCTGATCACATTGGTAATACCTCACATATGTCTACACACATATATGAGTGTGTGTCTGATTTTGTTTTACTATATATTCCTATGTGTCTCCAGAAGTAATTAGAAAGTTTTACAGATAGAATATCAAGCATTCGAGGTCTTAAAGTAGATTCACAACTTTAGGTGAAGAAGAGGATAGGAAAATAATAACTTTTCTATAGAGTATGCGAGAAAGTTTAGCTAAGATAACTTGTTTGTTTTCGCTTTCTTCTGAATAATGCACCAAAACTTAGCAAAAACCTAAGACAGTTTAGAATTTGTTTTTTCATTGCAATTTGTCTAGATAGATGGTTTATTTTCTTTTCAGTAATTGATCATCGATTATTGGTGATATGGAATAGACATATCTATTATTTATTGTTTCGAAACTAACCTAATATAAGCACTCAATGTTTCTTTCAATTACCAAAAAGAAAGATAGGAAATGCAGATCTATTTGATGGAATTTACTTTATATTTCATTGTTGTGCTCGTGACGTTTAAATAAATGCTGTATACAAGAATTAAAATTCGTTTGAGACACATAAAGAATTCCATGAATTTCACATTTTATTACTAACGTGAAGCAAAATAAAAGATGAAATAAAAATATAGCTGTTAAAAAAGAGATAAATTTAAATATACTAAATGTATAAAAATGTTTTTTAAGAATAAAAAAAATTCTTAAATGAATTATTTTCCTTTAACCATTTTTTCTATTGATTTCAGTTCTATCAATTTTTATAACTATAAAAGAATGGCTTTTTAGAGTAAGCCAAAAAATATTTAATTTTCTCTCAAATATTTTCTACTGCAGAATAAATAGTTTTAAGAGGGAAAAAATTTTAATATGTTTTCTCGTTTATTTTCTGATCTGTTATATAATAAATTATATCAAATGCATTACAAGAAACATGCATCATTTACTTAAGTTTTCTAACAGTATTTAAGAATATTTTCTTTAAAATATGACTTTCCTTTAACCATTTTTCTAATCATAAGGGAAATAATATTTACATTCTTAAACAATGAAACAAAATATTTTTTTTCCATACAGAGAAAACGACAATAATAGATATATAAAAGTAATGTTTCTATTCCGTACCATTTCATTTCTCTAAAGAAAATTATGTATTAATATTCTTTCTAAAGGAATTTATAAGATACTTCTGGCCGAGATAATTCTCCTCAAGAGATTTCTAGCATTAAAAGACTCAGACAGAAATCATAATTTGCTTCCGTTTCCACTTCATACCACTTAGACTACTTGTTGGTTACGAACCCCTTGTTTAATCTGCAAAAATCAGTCTGCTCTTTCCGAATATGAGACAATTGTTTTTAAAATGTACAAAAGTGAAATCTAGATGATAATTGCTTTGGATATAATTAAATTGCTTGAATTGTACTGATTACAAATTCTGTGAAGAAATCAATTTTTATCAGAATTTAAAAACATCATTTTTTTATTATCAAATTTAAGTCAAAATTAATAATAAATTTCGTTTCATATTAATTTGAACTTATAAAATTATCACATTACTTACAAAATAATTTGAAATGATTAACTATTTTGTTTTGGAATTTATGCTGCGTATTTTACATTATGTTATCTTTTGGAAAAAGAAAAGTGATTTATCTATTTGTATCTGTTCTCTTCTCTATATGTCAATTTTCATGTTTGGAATGTAAAAATGTATGCGTTTTGATTTAAAGACTAACACATATTAGAATTAGAATTTTGTACAAATTCTAAATTTCAGTTTTGTAAGCCATAATCTTTTTCATATAACTTTTATCTACCAAGCAGTTATGGTGGTTGGATCTCTCCAACCAGGTGGACACAGTTATAGGTGGGGGCTTGACCCTCCCATCGGTTTTAAATTATCGAATTTAATTTGAAACCGAATTTTGATCGAAATTTAATTTGACTTTTCCATGGGAGAAAAGGAATAAGGAGGAAGGAGGGTGTTTACGAGGAAATAATCTTCAAAAAATAATAAAAATAACTTTATTTGTCCCCTCCTCTATCCCGAATGAAGTGATTTATCAATGATAAAAAGTCTTTCGATTTAGCTTCTTTTTGTGCAATACGTCTTTTAAAAGGTTCCATTAAAGTTTTGTTCAATTATTTCCTTCGTTCATACAAATATAAATCACAAGTGATTAACGAAAACGAGAATAATATTATTATTATTTTTTCTGTTATTTTTACTTGATTATGTTATTTTTGCTTTTAGATATCAATGTGAGGAGATTAAATAATTGGATAATTGATTTTCAAAAATAAATGTTGATGATGAAGAAAACTTGTTTGAAAAATAATTTTTTGAAGAAAAAATTATTTTTATGATTAAGATTAAACACAAAAAAATTATTCAAAATAACAATAAAAGTAAAATTACAGTGACCCTAAAAATTGTTTGTGATTAGGAAAGATAACAAAATTCATTCCACCTTTTTACGTTATAGTCATAATTTGACGACGGTATGATAAACTATATCATGAATCAAACTTTTGTTAAGAGTAATAGGAAATCACTACTTTTAGTTTAATTAAAAGAGTAAAAGATGGGTTTTTCATGGAATGAGCTTGCTCTCAAACACAAGTTAAAAAATAATAATTTGAACTGGAATGGGATGCAATTAACTTTAAAATGATCATACTTAAGATATCAATGAAAGTAAACTTTGCTAATCATAACTATAACAATCATAGCATAACCTGATAAAATATTTGATGGAACTTTGTAAATTCAGAGAAAGACTATAGAAAGCCAATAAAGAAATCTTAAAATTGTTCGAAAAATCATGTTAAAATAGCAATAGACAAATAAATGAAAAAATAAATAAAAAAGGTAAATTTTGAAGCAGAGCGTGATACATTGTGCAGGCAACAATAATAACGCGATCTGAAAAATATGGAGAATAAAATCCCACGTGACACATCTGACTAATGTTAAAATCTCACAAAGGTTTCTACGAACAAATAATAATAAACACAATATTATGCAGAAATAGTTTTTTTTTAATTTGGGAAGAATGTAAAGGTAATTATTTATATACTATTATTAAAAACATAATTTTTTAAAACTTAAATCATATGTAATAATTTTTTGAAAGATAAAATTATATATATATATATATATATATATAAATTTATTTAATAAGATCTCAAAGATTTTAAATAAAATATGTTTGTGCCACTTTTATCGTTTCTAATGATATTATTTATGTTTTAAAAGCTTTCAATTACTTTTTAGTCTTTTCCATTTCTTCATTTTGTTCATTTTCTTGGCATAAACACACACACGCTCGAAGCAAATGGCATCTTGTCAAACAGCAACATTAAAAATAGTTGGTTCTGACATTTTAATAAGTCTTTGATTACTTAAATTGTAATTTCAAAAGAAAGCTTACCTATTTAATTCCAAATTTGTGTTTCGTAACTGATAGTCTTATTTAATTGTCTTAAGATTAAACTTTTTGTGAGATAAAAACACATGCTTTTTGAAGGGAATATCACTCATTGCATCAGTACACATAAACGTTTTATTTTTTGCAATATTTTTTCTGGAAGAATGATCAATATAAAAAACTTCAAAGTTACACTTCAAAAATTATAACACTTCTGAACATTTTGAGAAATACGCGGGATAAACTGCTAACGTTTCCATACTTCAAACGTCCGCAGTAAAGACCCTTAAATTTCCTACTGGGAATATGGAAAAAGATGAAGGCGTCAGAAGGGATAACAGCTAAGAAGGTTCCACTGAAGTATCAAAGCACCGAAAAAAAGAATTTCTCAGCTTAGTGACATATTTTCTAAACAATTGCCATAACAGAGTTTGAAAAGGAAAAAAAAATGGTGTATTGCTGAAAAAGAAAAATATCGGCTAAAACACCGTATGGAGGAATTAAGAATAGAAGAAACGTTTATATTGGGATTTTCGTACATCTTTAAAATGTTTCAAATTTTGAAAGTTTTGAAAATATTAACCATTAACCAAATATAAAAACGAGTGTACTATTTAAAAAAATTAATATACTAAAAAGAAGTATACACACAAAAAAATTATTGCTTTGTTTCTTTTGTCTTAAACTGATTATTTCATTGGTTGTATTGCCCAATATTTGTTTCTAACAATTTACTTATGAATCCCATCCTATAAAGGCTCAGAATTTGCATAATTCAAGTGTTACAGTTCAATTCTCTTGTTTTTACACTATTCCTTAAAGATAATAAAAAGTAAGAAAAACATTCGTGTTCAAGAAATAAATTATTTTTACAATATATGCCAGGCATAGTCAACCAATTTTTCTCTGACGAGCAATAATCATGATTTTTTAATTTCCTTTCGCTTTGGTAAACAGCTCATAACGTAAAGGACAAGGATAGAGAAAAATAAAATACTATTTCGCATTATTCAACTGACAGAAATTTTCCTTTTGTGTAAAATTTCCTTAGCCAAAACGAATTTTCTTGACACATAAATTATTCTTGTTTATTTTTAAGAGATTTCCAATTCCAAATAAATGGTAACTAGATATTAACAGGAAAACTTTTGACAGTAAATAAATAATTCAAAATCAGTTTTTCGAAATGATTTCTAATATATCGATTTATTTGCTATTAAAATCATATAAATCATTTGATGATAAGGATTTTCAAAATGTAATTAAAAATAAAGTAGTAGTAATAAAATCTGTTTTTTTTAAATTTAAAATAAGCAAACACGTACACATTTGCAAATTTACATACATAAAGAGAGGGATAAAAAGATTTTATTCATATCATTGAATATTATACAAAAGATTATGAGGATTTTCAAAAAGTTTAAAATAACACTTAGATATGTTTTCTTAGCTTTTAAATGTGTTAATTTTAATTTTAGAGTTGTTTTACCAGGGGGTATGTAATAATTTATTTATTTTTTTCTAATACACACAGATACACATTTAATCATGCCCCCATTTTTCTATGTGTTTTGCTGAATTCTGTGGCCAGTATATTTTTCCTTTTTATTTATATGCACCGAAAATTCATTAAATTATGACCACCACCTTAATAATATGCAGGAAAAACTTTAGTTTTCAAAAATTCCAGCACCCCACGAGGTATTGGCTCCACAACGTCATGATAGCTATTCTAAGGTATATGTAATCAAGCGCGTAACAACTGGTGCTGCAATTCACTCACATTTCGAAGAGGTAGGTGGAAGTACGAATTTGGATTTCCTGGTGGGACCACAAATGCTCTGTGGGATTAATGTTGGGTAATTGGATAGCCAATACATGACTTGGAAGTCATTGAAATGCTCCTAAATAATTTCCGGACTATTGAAGCGTTATGACAAGGCGTATTAACGTATTTGTAAGCATGTTAATGTATCATGAGCCCCACCGGATATACTATTGAATGGTTGAATCTGATCTACAACGATGTTTACGTAGTGCACAGATTGAAGGTATTGTTCCATAGGGATAATGGATCCTAATGTGCTCCACAAAACATTGACTACAACCATAATGCCCTCTCCAACGACTTATCACCATTTAAAGGTCATCCGAAAGTAAGGCTTTACTCTGGAAATCAGGCTATTGGCACACACCAGAACGATGCTATAAAACCAGAAAACGTGTTACATCGGACCATGCAGCTTTCTTCCATTCTTCTAATGTCCAATTACGGCATTAGAAGTCTTGCCCAATTCTTCCAATGTCTAGTTCTTAGTTCAGTGCAGACATATCTAGTGGTGACGCGCCGTTAGTGCAGGGTCTTGCATCGGCTCCGGTTGCGTAGACCCATACGCAGCAATGTATATTGCACGAAGTGTTGGGAAACACAGTCTGGGTTGCTACTGTTGTAGATGAGGATGAATTCGCTTGTTGTTGCTTTTCAGTCACGATGAACAAATGTATAAGTGCGTAGTATTGTAACAATAATCATAAATATGCTTGTAGGAAATACTCCTGCTAAAAATATTCTAAAATTGAAATAACATACTCAAAAGCAATGGAAATCGATTAAAGTCAGATTAATAAATCACACTAACTTTCTATTATGTATGATGATGAATGAAAACAAAATAACATTGTAAAGAAAATGTAATAAAAAAAAAGAAATCATTCAAGAAAAGTAAAAATAATATGTGAATAAATAAGTACAATGAAAGTATAAAGCACACCAAAACACAATAAACAAAAGAGTTCGTGTAAAACTTTCTTTTAAGAGATTGCTTTTTCGTCTTTGAAAAGTTTAATAAGCCATAATTTACATTAAAATAATTCTTCTAGAGATATTAAGCTCTATAGGTTTTCCTTTTTGTTACATGTTTTCTTTAGATTTTGTATACGAATATCCCAACAGGTTTGAAATTGAATTCTTCATAAAGAATCTGTAGCAAAGGTGTCTGAAAAGATAAAAAAGCGATATAAATTTAAGATTATCAAACAATTTTATAAACTCAACACATCAGATAGAAGAAAATTAGAGGCTTACAAGAAATAGGAAAAATTTTAGAACAAAACCAACTAGGTTTTGATATTCTGGTATACCTTTGATATTTTAATAGAATTTCTTATGAAGAGCCTGCAGCAAAAGCTTAAGAACAGATAAAAACAATATAAGCTCACGATTATTAAACAATTTTATAAACTGAACGCATGAGTTAGAAGAAAATTAGAGGTTTACAGAAAATAAGAAAAATTGCAGAAGAAAAACAACTAGTGTTGATATTTTTGTAGCTTGGCGTACAAGATGTAAAATATTTCCTGGAGCAGAATTTTAAAATTAGGAAAAAAAGTAGACTCGTTTTTCATACGTCAACAATTCATTGTTTTTAATGAAGTTATTGAGCTCAGAGTCTCAAAACACAATTTTGTATTCAAGATATTTTGAAAAAAAATCATATTTTTAAGATAGTGAAGGAAATAAAAAAGAAACTGTTCTTTAATATAAAAGGCGATGATGGAATATTCTATAAAATATGTTCTTCTAATAATATTGGCACTTTCATTTTGTTTTTTCTGTATAATATTATGTTATTTTTGAAGGAATCATCGCCGTCTGGTGGATAAGTTGTTTTGTAAAGTTGTTTAAAATAGTTTTTGGTGAAGGTGAATGCATTGTTTTCTAGAACTAAACGAGGAAAGGAATAGACAAAAATAACAAATGTGTGAACAGAATTAATAACAAGATTTTCTAAATCTGAAAATATACCTCTTTTCAATGATGTAAAAGATTTTTTGTAATATAAAATATTATGCAGACTTTTGAATCTGTGTTAATTCTAAAAGACATCTTACTTTTTAAAAAGTTTTATCAATTTAAAGAAAAAAGAATATTTTTAAAAAATTCCATACCTTTTAATATAAGCAATTTTTATTTGATTTTTAATTCTTTTACAGAAATTATCTATTATAACACACGCTAAAAATTTGTGTATTATTTCTCATTTTCCATATACATAAATATTTTATTTCAAGTATAGCTATTGAATATATAATATATATAAATATATATAGCTATTGAAATATATAATATATATATAATGTATGATTATATATATATAATCATACATTAGTCTTTTATTTCAAGTACGGCTGTGCTACTACTAAATAAATACTTGAAAGTTTGAAAATGGCGATTTCTTAATAATATTCTATATTGCAAAGTAGACACTTTAGTGTGGGACTAAAGAACACACGAAAGATAGAGCTAAACCAATTTATTAACTCTAATCCTCAAAACACCGAGACTGAAAGATTTTCGACTTTAACACCAGCAGAAAAAGTCCTAGAATGCTTTTTTGGAGACGGTGCCAAAAGTCCAGAGAACTTATCTGGTCAACTAAAGAAAGGTACAGAGTTGTCTGGAACACGTTATAAAAGAGAACATAGACCAAGGAAAAATGCTTACACAAATTGTGAATCGTATTGTCTTTAGCGGGATTCGAACTCACATTATTCTGATTATGAGACCCGTGTAATGACTATTCAGCTATGGAGAACAGGTAGCTTCTCTTCAATGCGGCAATGTCATAACTTTATTTTTTTTCTAGTATTGATTAAAAATATACGCCAAGTTTTGTCTCTATTTCTAGGCATTCTTAAAATAATTTTTGTATTTCTTTGTTGATTTTTTAAAATCTTGATAATCACAAAAATTCTTAACTTCTGTAACTATGTAACATGTATTAATATTTTTCAAAAGGCTTTGCTTCTTACCATCTTTCACCGTGTATTTTGAAAGAACGGATCTATGCGATCTAACAGATTCAATTTAAAGTACACAGTAAAATATTTTTATAGTTTATTTATATTCAAAACAACAGGAAAATTCTGTTGATGATAATTTCGTGAAGATTGCTCAAAATTTTGAAAATAATACGTTAAAAACTGTTCAATCATAGATTCAATTAAGTAGATTGTTCAGATTGTATTACCTGTATCCCAAAATATAATCACCGATTTCTTAAACAAATTGAATCAAAAATACATTTTGATTTTAAATCTTATACAGACAAATTATGAGTTAGTGAAAATAAGATGCTTATTATTTTGTACTCATTTTTTCCATAGAAACAAAGCGAAATCATAAATTCAATTCCTTTTTGAACCATCATATGCTGTTTAGACTTCTTTTCTGGCGTTGATGTATCTCAATTCATAAAGTATAATAGTGATTATAAGTGGTATCTGGGTATCTTAAATCTTAAACTGACTACTCCGACCAGCATACTGAACGCCACTAGGAAAAATTTGAATGACCGTATCGTCGCAACAACAACACTGACAGTATCTGTGATTGAGTCTTAAAAGCTAACAATAGCCAAGTCAACATGAAAACAATTTCCAAGTTTGTTTATAATGACGTCACACTCCCATCACAGAGTGGGCGGCTGCGTGAACCAATGACGTTGCTCAATTTCCTTCCGTACATGAAATAGGTTTGAGGAAGGGAATATGGTACCGGATCGCCGAAACAGCAACACTGCTGGGAACTGTGGCTGAGCCTTTTAAATCCATAACTGGCCAAGATACAGCACTTGGCTTGGAAAAAACGTCCCATCATCATTTGGAAGAGTCAAATTCCTACTTTCCCGTATATCCAATTGAGTGACAAAAACTTACCATTATGCTGTAAGTTCTCAACCACAAATAAAGGTGCCTCTTTATGGGACTTCAAGGGACCTCTTTATGGGATCTTTCAAGCAAATAAAAATCCTCAATTCTTATCTTAAAACATTGTAATGATAATTTAAACCAAAGGTATTTAACATTTGATTAAACAACATATTTTGATATTTATTTCAAAACAGAATAAAGGCTTTTTGCCTTTCGATTAGGTAATTTCTTTTTGAAAATATTTATTTTGTGATATCTAAATCTAAAGACCTGGCCTATATAAGAGATTTATCACACCCCATTTACATCCTTAAAAAATAATATTCTTATTTTATTCACTAAATATTTAATAGTATTTATGTTAGGATTCTGATACAATTTAAGTTAAAATCCAAATAAAGTAGCATTCTTCTACTTTATTTTCCTTCTAGGTTTCTGAATAGTGC
>JAPMOQ010018754.1:58830-77210 GCA_026543055.1 Argiope trifasciata
TCTTATTCCAGTTATTAATACAACTAATTTTCCTTTCTGTTCTATTAAATTATGATTCATCATTGAGACCAAATGGAGTTAGATTATATTCTAGTAAGGAATCAAATAGCAAAATATGATTTTTCTCATTTATTTTATATCTCTTCGGGATATTAGAATTATAATACCCAAATCGAATTTAGCACTTATTTCGTTGCTTTCTAACGAAAACATGATATTTTTATTATAACTTTACGCTTTAATATGGGAAAATGATTAAAATGAAAAGCTGTTAAATTCAGGTTACATATTTATAAGCCGAAAGTAATCTTTTCTTATTATTATTTAAACCTTCATTTTCAATTGGACTTAGATTTTCTTCTAGTAAGGATATTTGACTTTTTATTTTCAGGATTATAAGAAAATTCATCTAATATCGATTGGATTATAATGGTTTTTCACTTATTTTATTTTCGCTTCTAATGTTCTTTTAGAATCACATGCAAAATATACTTTAATATTATTTAAGTACTTTATGATCGAAATTAACTGACATCTGTTTCATAATCTTACATATTATTAAGTGAAGATGATTAAATAGGAAGAGTTCCTAAATAGAAGCTAACATTGTTTTCAGTTCTTATGTCTAGAAACTGAAAACAATATTTTCTTCTGTAATATTGTATGCTTAATAGGATACATTTTGCCTAAACCCAATTAAATTATGTAACTAAAACCCCTAAACGTGAGATCAAGCAGTTTCAATTATTCTAATCTATATAATCACTTACGCGCTACCCTACCAGTCATCCGATCGCGATGAAATTTCGAATACTTATTTCTTGCGCTTACGGGATTTTTGTAGGCATAGTAAAATTTTGTTAAATATATAAATAAAAATGATTGTTCGTCTGTATGTCACTTACCGTACCGCTCATACGATTGAGAAGAAAGTTGGAATACTTATTATTGCACTTAGTTGTTTCTGTTTATGATGGGGAAAAAATGGCAACTCTAAAGTCTTGAATAATGAAATTAATGAAGTTAAACAAATATTATTTCAGTTTCTCTCTTATATGTTTTTCAATATCAAGGAATCTATTTATTTCCCAATAAAATAAGTATTATTCTTATATTATTCGAAGATAAATTTTATTCTTCCTATCATTCCTAATTAAGTTTAATTTAGTTTAGTTATATTAATGTCCCGTTTAAAGCAACGCGAGGGCTATTTTGGGACGGACCTCATAATTTTGAACCAAGATCAGGTGAAGAGGACGACACCTGAACTGGCACGCCCCTCTCCACACCACACCACACCAGCTGGAGGACGTTTGGCCTGACAGATTTAACGTGCAAGAGACCCCCTCACACGACCATTCTTCGGCGGAATCGAGTCTCGAACCTGAAACCCTCCGGTACGAAGCCGAGACCTTACCACCAGGCCACCGCGGCCTTCATTCCTACTTAAACAAGACAGTTGTTTTAAATTTGAAAAGGATATTTCCAAAATTATTTCTTCTACGGCAGCAACGAGCCAAATAGCAGCTAGTTAGTTATAAGAATTCACTTAACGGAAAAAAGAATAATTATATTAATTAATAGTTTGTAATAATAAAAACTTTTTAACTGATTTAAAATTTAATTATTATATTAATCACTTTAAATAAAATGAATAAAAATATCATAATTTAAATAAACACAAACACCTAATGCTATTTAAATAAATATTAATTGAATTGAATTAATAGTTAAATAATTTCAGAGGAATTCTGGACATAACATAGCCAGTTAACGAAGGATGTATTATCTATTTTCACGCAAAGTAAATCTCAATGACATTGGATATGTTTTTGTGACATATCGTAGCTTTTTTACATTTATTTTTCAAAATCAGCTATAAAGTACAATATAGGGACAGATGTGAAAGAAACAGCATTCACATATCATTTCCCATGTTGGAAGAACGAATACCGTTTCATCAATTGACTTAACAGATATCTTCGAACACAAAAAGAATCAGATTTTTTTTAAAAAAATCTTTTAGCAAAGCCTAGACAATGCTGGGAAAAAGACAGACTATTGGCAAAATTTTATAAAATTTAGATTGATGGCAAACATATATAAATATTCTAACTTTTTATATTTACATATATCTGTATTTGACTCTTTATTTAATAACTAAAAAATGGAATTAGTCAATCATATAAATGAAAAAATACAAATACCTTTTTCCTTATTGAAATATCAGACTAACAATATTTTGCTCCGCATTAAAGACTCAAAAACGTAGATTATACTCTAGGTAGTTCAACGGAATGAATAAAAAGAATTCAAGTAGGAAGATTACAAAGATAAGAACAGATAGCTTTCGGGGATTTTTAAATAATTGTCATCCTTTACATTTTATATGCCCATTTTTTTCAATATTTATATATCTAAAGTGCGTATAGTATTGCTAGAAAGTCCTAACTAAGATTAAAGGATTATATTTGCAGTTTAATTAAGAACGATTTATTATTTCTCATAAAACATGTATGGGAGGATTTCAGTTTTATTCGGTTTTCTAATAGAAGTATTTGGTATTCTAAATTTATTTTGAGGAATATCTAGATTATAAAATATTAGTCTTTATTCTTCATTCTAAAAGAGGTCAAAATAACTTTTTCCAAGAAAGGTATTGGTTCTTTACATAATGCAGTTACTATTTTCCCGAAAATAAAAATACTGAATTTTCATAAGATTCGCATCAATAGAAACCGTGCAGTGATAGATTAAACTAGTTCATATTTTCAGAAAGTAAAAAAAATAGAAGTAAAAATATTTTTTATTATATACACATATACAAAAGAAACCCAATATTTTCTTTGCTTTTTTTATAAATGATATATAAACATTAAAGCCAGTCTATTACAAATGCGTGAAAATTGTAAAATAATGCATTGTTTATATTCTAGGTTAAATAGCATTGAAATGGGATATTCATCTGATCCATGACCATATAACATCAGACTTCAGATCATTCTCAGAATTTTAGATTTTCAATTGATTTATCCTTAATAACTAAAAGCCTTTCGGAAGGAGACAACAAGCTAAAAGCAGTTTTTCTTAATGTCGTAAAGGAGCATTAAAAAGCGAATGGAAAAAGCTATTGGGATAATTGAGGAGAATCAGCCACACGCTAATAGAAGTAAAATTCTTAATTCTCTAAATATAAGTACTTTTTGATCCTGAAACTATAACATTCAGTTTTCATTAGGAATTGTATCAAGAGATCTTTTACGGTGATAAATTTAAATAGTTTCATTTTTAGAAAAGGGTGTAAGAAAAATAATAATTTCCTTTATTTACTGACGTAAATTACAAACCCGAATATTTTTTTTGAATTTGCTATGATTGATATCCAAAAATCTGAAACTGCATATTACAATTTCTCCAAATTGTAAATCAAAGAATTATTTAGTTAATGCGTAATTCAATGACACTGAAATGGGATATTCTTTGGTCAACGATCATTTCCCAGCAGACTTCATATCACTCCTTAAATATTCTGCATATTTAGTCTTAATAAATAAAAGCCTTTCAAAAGGAGACAACTAGCTAAAAGCTCTTTTTCTTAATCCCATAGAGAAACATTAAAAAGTAAATGAAAAATCTATTAAGATAATTGTGAAGAACCGGTTACGCAGGCTAAAAATAGAAGTAAAAAAACCTGTTTCCCTTATATACGCACTCATAAAAGAAATCCAATATCTTATACTATAATACAGGAATGGTTGCCAAGTCGAAAATCGCCCCAGAATTAATAAACTCCGGTAAACTTGGGGGTCTGGGGTTTTTGGCCACGAAGAATCAATTGGCGCCGGTTTTGAAGCGCTACGATCCAGCAGTTCGGAGTTACAGATAGTATATTTTCAAACTTTATTAGTTCGCCATAATGGCTAATAGGTTTCAAACGGTAACGTGCTGCCATCTATAGCCAATATGGCGAACTAATAAAGTTTCCAGAAGATGATCCGGAACTTATCTCGAAATGGATTATCCATAACCCGTGTGGGGATATGAACCCAAGCGCTCCGTGCATGGTCAGCAAACATGGAAGAGACCAGTGCAGATGGGGATTTCCAATGGAACATCAAGACACGACATCGCTGGTGGACGATGAAAAGCCGAGGTTTAACCGGTTATCTTTTCACCAATGGTTTCACAAATTTTCTTATGGCATGTATTGTTTTGATAAATCACAATTGAAAATTTAAATCTTCGAGTTAGCTTCGATGCCTGTTTTCTTCGAGCGGAGCTCGGTCACCCGCTGGTTTTCTACTAATACCCAAACCTAATGGAGCTGCAGATTCTATGTACGGAGGTTGTTTCACTTTCCAAATACATTTTTTTCCTGAAAGGAGTACTTTCTTCGTCAGAAATTGTAATCCTTGCAGAATTCCTGGAAATTTTAAATCTGTTTGTGAATGAGCTTAGCGTTTCGACATTAATACCTCCTCTGTAGTATTCAGAGGAAGCCTTGAAGAAAAATTAAAGTAGAAGAATGCTACTGTAATTGGATTTTAACCTAAATTGTATCAGAACATAAATACTATTAAATATTTAGTGATAAAATAAGAATATCATGATCTAGGGATGTAAATATGGTGTAATAAATCACTTTTAGAAGAGGAGTCTTTAGATTTAGATATCACAAAATAAATATTTTATCAAAAACCCAAATCGAACAGTAAAAGCCTTTATTATGCTTTGAAATAAATATTAAAATATGTTTTTTACTCGAATTTTAAATACCTTTGTTTTAAATTATTGTTAAAAGGTTTGTTAAAATGATTTTTATTAAGATTCGAGGATTTTTATTCGCTTGAAAGTTTCTTAGGGTAAGCAACAAATAGATACATAAATTTAGCTGTTTATATTAATAAGAAAACAATATTAGCTGGAGTGATTATCGAAATATCAAATTCCCACAAAAAGGCGCTTCCTATTTGATGGGAATCTTACGGTATGATTGTTAGTTCTCAACATTCTGGTGGATGTGCGGTGACAACTTAATAAGCCATTAACAGCCAATAGATATAGCGTACGTTTTTGCCGAATGGTTCAGTTACTGGACTTCAAATCCGAACATCGCAGGTTCGATCGTACTCCACAAATTGGTGACCTCTGACTATGAAAGTTCACATTGCTGTCATGGCGCCATCTACCGCAGTAAACGCAACCAACACAAATCCGTTAGACTTACTTGACGCAGCAATAACTTTCTTCGCTCGCCATTATGCTTGGTGCTATCGAAAAACTCTCTTTGCTCGCCAAAACGCCTGGCGCTATAAATAATCGTTCGCCCACTACAGTCTTACTGGTAGGGGATTATTGTGTTGACAGCATAATACACCAGTAACAAGCGATAGACAGAAGCTTACGTTTTTGCTGAATGGTTAAGTTACTGACTTTCAAACCAGAACATCACAGGTTCGATCCGACACTACACATATACAGAAATGTGGGGATATGGTTCTTCCAATAAATGACAGGACGTATTTCCCAAAGGAAATGTTGTACTGTGGCCAGTTATGGCCTTTATGGCTCAAACACAGTTCCCTCCAGTGTTGCTGTTGCAGCTGTTCGGTCGCATTTCCTTTCCCTATCATATTTCATGTATGGATGGAAATCGAGCGACATCATTGGTCCACACCACTGCCCACTCTGTGACGGGAGTGCGACATCATTATAAACGAACTTCGAAATTGTTTTGATGTTGGCTTGGCTGTTGTTGACTCTTAAGACTCAACCGCAAATACTGTCAGTACTGCTGTTGTGACTGTTCGGTCATTCAAATTTTTCCCAGTGACTTTCAGTATGCTGTTAGGAGTAGTCAGCTTAAGATTTAAGATATCCAGATACCACTTATAATCACCATTACGCTTCAAGAATTCAGAGAGATATAAGCCAGAAAAGATTTCTAAACCAGCATATGATGGTTCAAAAAGAAATGAATTTATGATTTCACTTTGTAATGTAAGGAATGACGAGAATTGGTACAAAACAATAAGCATCTTATTTTCATTTACTCATAATATGTCAGTATAAATTTGAAAATCAAAATATATTTTTGTTTAAATTTTAAAAAAATTGGTGTTTGAATTTGGGATACAATCTTTACAATTTATTTCTTTAATTTAATCATTAATTAAATAATTTTAAATCTATTAATTTCAAAGCTTTAAGCACTCTTCATGAAATGCACATCATCATCATTTTCCAGTTGTTTTGAATCTAAATAAACTACAAAAATGTTTTGTTGTGTATTTGAAACTGAAACTGTTAGATCACATAGGTTCCTTCTTTTAAAATATACAGTAAAAGATCATAAGAAGGAAATTTTTTTAAAAATGGTAATGCTTTGGAAATAGTTCAAAAAGTTAAGAATTTTTTAATGATTTTCAAGATTTTTTAAAAAAGGCAGAAATATTTTAACAGAAATAATTTTAAAAATGCCTAGAAATAGAAACAAAAGTTGTCGTGGAATTTTAGTCTCTGCTAGAAAAAAAAAAGAATAAAGTTATGGCATTGCCGCATTGAAAAGAAGTTATCAGTTCTCCATTGCCGTATAGTCATTGCATTGGTCTCATAATTAAAACACCATGAGTTACAATCCCGGCATAGACACTACAATTCACATTTTGTGTAAATATTAATTTAATTCCTTGATTTATATTTTCTTTTATTGCTCGTTCCGGAAAATTCAAGATCTTTCTTCATTTGACCAGATAAGTGTCCTGTACTTCTCATACAGTCTCTAGAAAAGCATTCTGAAACTTGTTATGCTAATATAAAAGCCGAAAATCTTTCAGCCTCGGTGTTTTGAGTTCAGAGTTGAGTTAATAAATTGGTTTAGCTCTATTTTTAATGCGTGTCCTTTAGTTCCACTCTAAGGTACTAAGGTTGCAATATAATAGATAGTTAAGAAATTGTTATTTTCAACTTTTGAAGTATTTATTTACTAATAGCATAGCTGTACTTAAAATAAAAAAATTATGTGTGATTATGTATATAAAAAATAACTATACTTGAAATAAAAGATTTATGTATATGGAAAGTGAGAAACAATACGGGAATTTTTTCAGCGTGAGTTATGTTAGATAATTTCACAAAAAGTATTGAAAATCAAATAAAAATTTCTTATTCGAAGGCAGGGAATTTTTTAAAAATATTCCTTTTTGCTTTAAATTGATAAAACTTTTCAAAAAGTAAGACATCTTTTAGAATTAACACAGTTTCAAAATCCTGCATAAGATTTTACATTATAAAAAAATCTTTTACAATAATAAGAAAAGATAAATTTTAGTTCACTTCAGACTTAGAAACTCCTGTTATTAATTCTGTTCAAGTATTTGTCATTTTTCTCTATTCCTTTCCTCGTTTAGTTATGGAAAATATTACATTCTCTTTACCAAAAACTATTTCAAAAAATGTAAATTTTACAAAACAACTTACCCACTAGACAGCCATGATTCCTTCAAAAATAACAAAATTATGAAGGGAAAAAAATGAAAGTGCCAATATTATTAGAAAAACATATTTTATAGAATATTCCATCATCGTTTTTTATATTAAAAAAGAGCTCCTTTTTTATTTCCTTCATTATCTTTAAAATATGATTTTTTCAAAATATCTTGAATACAAAATTGTGTTTTGAGACTCTGAGCTCAATAATTTCATTAAAAACGACGAAGGGTTGACGTATGAAAAACTAGTCTACATCTTTTCATAATTTTAAAATTCTGCTCCAGGAAATATTTTTCATCTTGTACGCCAGTCTACTAGAATATCAATACCAGTTGTTTTTCTACTGTAATTTTGTTTTCCGCAAACCTCTAATTTTCTTCTATCTCATGTGTTCAGTTTATAAAATTGTTTCATAATCTTGAGCTTCTATTGTTTTTATCTTTTCTGAAGCATTTGCTGCAAGCTCTTTATAATAAATTGTACCAGTATATCAAAATTAGTTGGTATTCTTCTTCAATTTTTCTTATTTCGGGTAAGCCTCTAATTTTCTTCGATCTGTTGTGCTCAGTTTATAAAAATGTTTAATAATCTTGAGCTTATATTGTTTTTTAAGGTTTTCAGAAGCCTTTGTTGCAGGTTCTTTATGAAAAATTCAATTTCAAACCTGCTGTATATTCATATACAAAATCTAAAGAAAATATCTAACAAAATGGAAAACCAAAGAGTTTGATATTTTTATTTTTATGTAAATTATGGCTTATTAAATTTTCTAGGATGAAAAAGGCAATGTTTTAAAAGAAAGGTTTTCACGAACTCTTCTGTTTCTGTGTTTTAATATGCTTTATAATTTCATTGTACTTATTTATTTATACATTATTTTTACTTTTCTTTAATGATTTGTTTTGATTATAACATTTTATTTACAATACTATATTGTTTCTATTCATATCATACTTAATAGAAAGTAAGTGTAAAATATTAATCTGACTTTAATCTATTTCCATTGATTTTATCTATGTGAGTTTTAATTTTTATTTTCAGGGGTATGGAATTCAACCTTTATTACCAGGGGTTACAAGAATTAGATTCGTTTTACCAGGTGTATGTAATACGAACATTTTTATAATAGTTTTTGCAATAATTTTGCTGATATTTTTAATACGTGTTTTTACGGTAGGAATAACAAGAAACTCAATAATGGATAGATGTGCTTTATTTTACAGGTACGTCGTAAAATAAAGTAGCTATTATAAATAATATAGTCTTATAATAAATCACAAGAACGTGAACATCACAGATATAAACGACAAAGTTTAATTGTACAGCAGCAAAAGCTCAGTGCTCTCAGAGAGCACTCAATACTGACTAATCCTTTTTTCTAAGAGAGGACTCATTAGACAACTACTTCTCTTTTGTGCATTACAAGGAAGAAACTTGTAGAAAGAACCCATATTTTAACTTCTGATAGAGATATCACTGAAATTCTTTCACTTCAGTGAACCTTTGTTCTTATCACCAAATCGTGTCTGTTCTTATCGTGTCCAAATCAATCGACAGGTTTTCCTAACCGTTACCAAGATTGTAGCCAAGGCTAGAAGTTTCTAAACTATCATCCATTTAATAACCATTCAATAATCATTCATAACCATTCAATGTAAATATATTATTGTTGCGATGGAAATAAAAGCACATGAAAGCAATAATACAAATTTCTAACGAAATCAGCATTCTTTTATTTATTTTAAAAAAGATTTCATTCTTTTTTCCTCATTTGATTAGCATCCTTTTTCTCTACCGGTTAAGATTTCATCTTCTGCAAAGAATCATTTTGTAAAGCAATGTTTAATTGTATTCGGTGATCAATTATCAAATGTATGAATTATTTTACTTTGGATAAATCAGTATGTTAATAACACTCTTTTGTTTTCAATTAATTCTGTCTCGTTGAAAGGCTGTTAAAGTTTTGACAAAATTGCATTTACTCAATTGATGTCTGCATGAACAATTAATATTAGAATAAATTTTCCAAAGGAAAACATACATTGGACAATACAGATTACATTCCTTTTAAATCTTAGTTACAAATTTTTGGTTTTGACATCATTTCTCAAATTACATGCTTTTATAAGGCCAATCCTATCAAACAATTTTAAGTCACTGACCACCGACTCGCCACTAAGGCACACGAATTAACCTCGCAATACTGAATGACCAGACCGCCACTACAGCAAAACTGGCTGGAACTGTGGTTGAGTCCTAATTGCCATCACCGGCCACGGTACAACGCTTCTAGTAAGGAGTACGTCCCGTCATCAATGGGAGGGCCCTCCCTATTATTGTGCCCACCGGGTTGGCGAGATCTACCCACCATGCCTGAAGCACATTATCTTCATTTCGAGGTACTCCGAGGGAGGTCGACAAATGATGTTAAATAGAATGACTTATTAAAAGGAAGAATTATCATACTATTCAAAAGGTTTTCGTGAAACGATGATATTAACAAAAAATAAATCTTACAAAGTTCTGTGCTTCTCAGCAACTCATAATGGCATTTGCTTTAAAAATTCATGAGTTGGCAAATGAGAAAAAGAAGGATATAACCAATTATTTATTATTTGTTACAAATTTTTATACACCAAAATAAATTGTAATATCCCAAAATAATTTCTAGAGGCTACTTAATGAGTAACTATATTTGAAAAAAATGCTGCTTGGTACTTAAAAGTTACATGAAAAAGATTATGACGTAAAACAAAACTGATATTTAGAAGTTGCACAAAATTCTAATTCTAATGTGTGTTATTTTTTAATTAAAACGCATACATTTTGACGTTCCAGACATGAAAATTTGCATATAGAGAAGATAATAGATATAGATAAATAACTTTTCTTTTTTTCCTTTCCAAAAGTTAATACAATGCAAAATTCGCAATATAAATTCAAAAACAAAAATAATTCATCCTTTCAGGTTATGTATTAAGTAATGTGATAATTTTATAAGTCTAAATTAATATGAAATGAAATTTATTATTAATTTTGAGTAAAATCTGATAATGAAAAAAAAATGATTTTTTTAATTCTGATAAAAATAGCTTTCTTCACAGAAATTGAAATCAGTACAATTCGAGGAATTTAATTATATCTAAAACAATTCTCAGCTAGACTTCCCTTTTGTACATTTTAACAATAATTGCCTCATATTCGGAAAGAGCGGACTGTTCGTCTGGTTTTCACGGCGCCATCTTTTTTCGCAGATTAAACAAGTGATTCGTACCAACAAGTTGTCTGAGTGGTCTGAAGTGGAAACGGAAGCAAATTAAGATGTCTGTCTGAGACTTTTAGTGCTAGAAATTACTTGAAGAAAATTATCTCGACCCGAAGTCACTTATAAATTCCTTTAAAAAGAATAATAATACATAATTTTCTTCAGAGAAATCAAATGATATTGAAAAGAAACATTTTTTTTTTTTTATTTCTATTATTGTTACTTTCCCCGTATAAAAAAAAACAGATATTTGTTTTCATTGTTTAAGAATGTAAATATTCTTTCCCTTATGAATAGAAAAATGGTTAAAGGAAAGTCATTTTTTAAAGAAAATGTTCTTTAAAAAACGCTTTGTTTATAAAGCAAAATTTTTTTTCTGTTCTGTTTGCAGTCTTAATTAAAAATATTGTATTTATCAGTCAAAAAAAGTGTCTGCAATTTCTGCATTAAAGTAATTAATTGTTTATTCAGGTTGGCATTTTTTTAAGAATTCCTATGAATTAATTTTCTTTTAGTTAAGCTAACTATTTCAATAATTTACCAAATTAGATTAAAATATTATGCCTTTGTCTTACAAATAAAAGTTATCTTCTAAATATATTTATATAAAAATATTAACGTTATCTAATATCTTACTTGCATTTTTAACATCATCATTAATTATCTTATTAGTAACTTTAACAATAAAATTATCTTCTAAATAAATTATATAAAAGCATTATATTTTTGTCTTACATGTAAATCTGTCTTCTAAATATATTTATATCATTAAGAAAATATATTAAAACGCATGCTAGCATTTCCTCTAATAGTGTTAGAGCATGTGATGTAAATACTGCATGTTTCGGTAATGCATTTGATATAATTTATTATATAACATATATGAAAATACAAGAGAGAGTATATTTTTAAAATTTCTCTCTTAAACCTATCTATTCTGCTGTAGAAGATATCTTAGAGAAAGATACTTGTTGATTTGCGATATAACGCCATTCTTTTACATTTACAAAAATTAATTTGAAATATTTTCAAAAATACATTAAGTAAACTTTTTCAACAGCTATATAAGTATTTATATGTAAGTATAAGTATTTATATATAATTATATATATAAATATTTTATCTTTTATTTCCTTCATGATAGCCATAAAATGGAAAGTTCATGGAAATTCATTATGGTGTCTCAAACGAATTTTAATTCTTGTATAAAAAATGTATTTAAACACGAACACAACAACAAAAAATTACCGAAAATAATTATAAGTTAAAATTTGCATTGTATCATTAGTTTCAGTTTATGATTTTCTACTATAATACAGACAAACACGATTCGATTTACTTCAGAATGTTCATCAAATATGAAAAAAATCATGCATCCCATACTTGATTGATTCTAACTACTGTTAACCAGAAGGGAAATTTTTAATTATGAGATTTAAACAACTAAACAAATAACAAAATCAAAGATTACTTATAATCAACCGAATTCCACATTGAAATTCTTATTATCCGAACTTTAATAATACGAAGGGCTTTACTTATACTTTAGTTATACGGATACGGGTTTATTTATACATATGAAAAAAATTGCTGGCAAAATTGCTTCAAGTGAAAACAAAAACAAACAAAAAACTGACATAAAATTATTGATACTTGAGATATTTAATACAATATATAAGTATGTAAAATGTAAAGAAGATTTTTTATGGCCCTTTGAAACGTTATACATAAATTAATTTTAATTTTTTAAAGCCTTAATTAAACATTTTTCTATCAAATATGCAATTACTTGAACAACATCAAATTATTAGATCGGTCTCAGCCCAAAAAATTTAAATTCTGAATGAAAAGAATTTTTTAGAGAAATGAGAAAAGCATATCGTTTGTCATTTCGTTGGAAAAACGGTTTGCGAACATTTCCAGGAAGGCAAGAAATGGGAAATAAAGCAAATTGCTCTCAGGAAGCAAAAGTTGGTTCGTGATCAAATTATTTTCCAATCAATAACTCTTTCTCCCAAATAAAGAAAGAAGAATTCATATTATTTGCTTTTTAAAGACTCTTATTTCAAAACCGGATCTTTTTACATATTATTGTTGTTATCTGCATTGAAAATCGAAGTAAAATATTTTGCAAATAAATTTTTAATTTACAAAGAACTAAATTTATTATTCTAATTGTGAACTCTAAAAGAAATTACTCATCCACTTCGGAGTTATGTGGATAAAATTTGATAATTGTGAATTGATAATTTGATAATTAATAATAAAATTTGAGTTTTAATAGCCCTTTTATTGAAGAGACATTGACATTAATTAATTAAATTTTACAGTAGCTCTGAAGTTTTGGAATGATGAAGAAAAATTGTTTAGTTAGTATGATTTCAAAATTAGAAGCAATTTAAATTAATTGACTCGAACAATTTTTACGAATGTATCCAGAGAATTAAAACTGAATAGGAATTCGCTTTCAAAATAGAGGATGTAAAGAATTCCGATACACTACTCGACACACTACTTCGATCACTACTAAAAATTTGTAACTTGTAAAAAAATAATTTCCTTTTTGTAAAAACGTAACTCCAGAAATAGACCAGATAATGTTTGAGACTCCAAAAGATTTTTTTATTCCTCAAACTTCTCCATTTTTAGGGAAAAAATAAATTTCTTTGACTATCTGTTCAGTTATTGGATAAGACACCTCATTTAGTATCTATGAATTTCTGTAGAAGTAAAAATATTTGTATCTATATTGATTTAAATAATACTGCCAAGTTGATAAAGATTTATATAGGATTGTTTTAAATATTGTCAAACTAAATGTAATTCTAGAGAGGAATTATAGTACAGAAAATTCACATTATGAATGGTAATCTTAATATTTTGATTAAATGAGCTTGCAGAGAGATGGGAAATAGATTTTTTAATACAATACAAAGTATTAAATTCATGATTATTTTATTTTATTTATTATTAAAAGTAAATAAAATAGTAACTATAGAAATCAACTTTTTCTTTAGTAATGAATTTAAATGCAGACTTAAAGTGGGGAAAAAAATGTTAAAAATTCATTTTCGTTTTGATTTGCGCCCTCTATAGCTATAGATGACAACTTTGGAGCTGGAAGATCCAAAATTCAATTTCTTAAAGGCCATTTTTATATATTCAGTGCATTTGCATATCTCTGATACACTCTAAATGTGACGTGATGAGCCAAGTCAAATTAAGAGTGTGTCAGGGAAGTTATCAGGGAAAAGTGTATCTGGGAAAATTAGATTACTTATTTTATAAGCTTTATATATTCAGTGTATTTCTGTATCCCTGTTATACTCTATATTTGACTTGGTGAGTCAAGAGACCACTCTATATTGTGGTTCATATGCAGGGAGAGGTATCAGCACTATCAGCTGGCGTCCTTGTTTTCTAAATGGCTTTCAAAATTTGAAATGTATAGAAAAAAGAGGTCAAGTGATATATCCAAACAGCACATTAACATAACTAAACCCTATCACTAAGCAAAATTACAATGGAATTTGTTTTTATGCTTGCAGTTGGGAATTTATTGTATTTAGATGGATCTTGGTTTCATCAAAAGTTAATAGATCATGTCAATAATTATTTATATTTATGTTTGTTTTTCATCTTTTTATCATATATTCCCATGTTTTATTGATTTACCCAAAATATTCCACTGAGAATTTCAAAAATAAAATGAATTTAATCGAATCAAATGGAATAAATTTAAAAAAAACTATTTCAGTTTCGGAAAAAGGCAAATTAAAAAATAATTCCGTTGGGCAAAAAAAAAAGAAGAAGAATTACTCTTGCCTAAATGCAAAAACCCAAATAAAATAATTTCGCAAGAATTACTTTTGGGAAAACTTAAAAATGTTAACCACAAAATTTAATTATTTAGTTAATTAAATTAATGAAATGAAGTTAAACTAATACTAACAATGTAATAGAGAAAAGTAATGCTTGATGCTTCATTGATTTTTTCATTTACTTTAAAGCAAAAAATAGTCTTATTATATTATGGTTTTAATAAAATATTTTCCACTAGTATTTTACCATAATATATTCATTCTACTCAGGCAAAGAATGCTTGAATGCTTGATAATATCCAGGTTTTTTAATGCATTTTCTTGAAAAAAAATCAGAGATTAATATTTTAACTTAACAATAGCAATATGAGTAAGAAATAATGAAGCATCAGACTTTTGCATTTCATAATGACTTAAGTAAAACATTCTTATTCTCTGTTAATCCTCTTATAAGTGCAATCCAGCCATACAAAATAACGAAATCTTTTATCAAATTCTTTTATATTGGAGGACAAAAAATTAATTAAAAGCACATGTTCAAATTTTTATTCAGCGAAAGTCAATTAAGCTGCCATTGGCACAACAGTGACGAAACAAACTTTCACAAATCGGTTACTTCAAGGACAGCTCCGAGGCAGACGCCCAGTACAGTGCATTCCACTGACTCCAAACCACTGCCGTTTGCGACGTGAGTGGTGTCAAGCTAGAGCTCATTGGAGGACGGAGTGGAGATCTGTTGTGTTTTCTGATGAAAGCCGGTTCTGCCTTGGTCACAGTGATAGCCGTTTGTTGGTTAGAAGGAGGCCAGGTGAATGCCTTCTAGTGACCTGTCTGCGACCTAGACACACAGGGCCTACTCCTGGAGTTATGGTTTGGGGAGCAATTTCGTATGACAGCAGGAGCACTCTCGTGGTTATTCCACGCACCCTGACTGCAAATTTGTACGTCAGTCTAGTGATACATCCTGTTGTGCTGGTATTCATGAACAGCATTCAAGGGGGTGTTTTCTAACAGGATAACGCTCGCCCTCATACCGCTGTTGTAACCCAACATGCTCTACAGAGTGTCGACATGTTGCCTTGGCCTGCTAGATCACCAGATCTTTCTCCAATCGAGCACGTATGGGACATCATTGGACGACAACTCCAGCGTCATCCACAACCAGCATTAACCTTTACGATACAATGCATGCACGTTTGTATGCCTGCATTCAAAATTCTGGCGGTTACACCGTTTACTAATGTACCAACATTTCACATTTGAAATGGCTCTTCCCGCCAACGGCCCTACCTGTGATCTTGAAACTTTAATCAATTAAATATGTTACCTAGACAGATGTAGACATTATAATGAATGGCATTTATTTATATTTATTGAAAATGTGAAACAAAATTTGCATTACAGCTCCTATCTATTGCCATTTTTCTTTGGATGAAAGAGATGGATGCCGCACCATCATTTGTTTCTATTTTGTTCCTCATGCCAAAGTTGGATGGAAAAGTGTTACTGGTGAAAGTGTTCCAACAGAACCAACAAAACTCCGTTGCAGCTTTGAAGGAATACGTCGTGTGAAGTAGATATAATGCGGTTCCATGCCTTCAAATGTCCCACGAAAGATGATGAAGAAATTTGAAAAAGCTCTCCAACCTGGTATTCTTTCATGTAGAGGACGAATAAAATCTCTTCCTCCAGCTTCGAAAATATTGCGACTGCCCTCGTTGAAGCCACCTATCAGTCTCCATATCATAGTGTGAGTTTACCAGTTGTTCCCCATGTTCTGGATATGCTATATTCAACCTTACGAAAAATCCCCTTAGAAAAAGAGTTTGCATTTTTACCCATACAAAATCAAGTCTGTTTACCTGCTGTAAAACGGGGACTTAGAGATCCGTAAAACTTTTCCATTTCACTTCCTTGATCGAATGGTGGTGCCACAACTTGGTCGTGGACACTCTGTGGAGTGATGAGGTCGACTTTTGCATCAACTGGTAAGTTAACACCCACAGCTTCCGAATTTGGGCAGAGGAAAACATTTCATTATGATCACCAGTAACCAAGTTATCCAGAAACACCCCTTATATCCTGAAAAAGTGACAGTATGGTCTGTTGTTACATCTACCTTTATCATTGGGCGGTATTTCTAAGAAGATATAATTTTGACTGGAACCTAAACCCATTCCTTCACAAGACAATGGTACCATGATACGGTACTATAATTGATTTTGTTATCACGACTGCAACTTAGAGTCTTCAAAGTATCATTTCCATGTAGGATGTTGCACCACTTCATATTGATTATCGTGTAAAACAATTGGACGTGGTTGCAGTCATGTAGGATATAACACCTATGGGATTCTCTCCGGATATACCTGGATGGTTTGTCGTCTCCATCTTTCTTTATTGTTTTTTTTTCTTTCTTCCTTTTTTTTCTTTCATTCCCTTCTGTGCCTTTATAGCCGGTTAGATAACTTAGTGTTATAGGCACCGGGGGCGCAGGATGGTGATATGTCATGTTACCAGTTTATCCCAATAGCATAATAGCATTATTACATTTGTGGATCTGTCACAAATTTTATACAAATTTTATTTAGGTTTGTACGTAGGTCTACCTGTTTGTTTGCATGCGAGTACAATAAATTGAACTAAATAAATAAAGATAAAGGATATTCGATATGCAGAATTGGCATAATAATTATAAGTCTTTTCCCAATTTATATTTGCATATGCGAAGTATTTGAAATCGGATACTCATTTTTTCACCTTTACATATTTAAAACCAAGATAGGACTTATGTGAATAGATGTAAGAAAATTGAGAAAAAAATATCACAATGAAATATTTTTTTTTATTATTGCATTCTATTGTTGGAAAGATAATGCCATTATTTTACAAAATCATAGTAAAATTAAAATAAAATGCTTACAAAATTTAATAAAATCATAATAATGAGAATAGAAAACAGAAAATATTTTTCTTTTGATTGGAAAAACATTTCATAAAGTTTTTCATCTATTACAATTCAATAATAATCGAAAATACCATCTTCATTATAAAAAGCAAATTTGGCACGCGATATATATTTATTTATTAAATATTTTTCTTTCATGGCATTACAACCACTTCATATCTGACAGTTATGACCACCAGTAACATGTAAACCAATGAAAGGTATAGTAATCTTGGATTTATTAACAAATTATTCAATAATAAGTGGAAGAAAATGTATGTAACATTCTAAATTAATAAAGTCGTTTCGGTCTACAGATTTTCATGTTTTGAGCAAATATAATCTATTGGTCATAATTGTCAAATAACGTGTATAGCAATTAGTATTTTATACTACTTCCAAATATAAGGTTTTTTCACAACCTCGATTTTTTCATACAAATTCTACATAACAAGGTATTAGTAAGGAATTCTCTGTTTGCGTGACATAATTATTCTGCAAATATTTTTTCATGAATTTCAGGAAATATTCCTTTTAATTCTATTATTGATCTCAGTGCATAACAATTTTAGAATAAAACTTTCAGAATTTTTATCCTTATATAAAAGGAGAATTCCTTAAAATTTTAAAGAAAAAAGTCATCATGAGTTGTAAAGACAGAATAAAGTCTGTAAGATTTGTATCTTATAAATTCCTTCTTTTTATGAGTAACTGTTTAAGAATAGTATATGTTTTTTCAATAAATAAATGTAGATGCAGGTATAAAACGATTTTAGTTTCATTTATTATGTAAATACTCTCGCATTAAAAAAATAATATTTTTTGTTTCAATTTTTTATATGATATCTATCTATCT
>JAPMOQ010018754.1:82210-99049 GCA_026543055.1 Argiope trifasciata
AAGAGGAAGAAGAATAAAGGAGATTACAAGAAAAGAATCTTCAGAAAATTTGTAAAAATAACGACATTTATCCTCTTCTTTATTCAAGATGAAAAGAGATATCGATAATAAAGCGTCATTCGATTTGTTCGTTTTTATATAATGTTCTTGTTAAAGCGAGCCATTAAAATTCCGTTCCATCATTTTCGTAGTTCAAACAAATAACAGTCTTATCCAAACAATTTATGAAAACGGAGATAATGTCTAAGCAATTGTAACGCGATTATATATATGCTTTCGAAAAAATGAATAGTAGTGGAAAAGAAGAAAAATGTCCAGAAATATAAATTTTACGAAGAGAATGTGAGCTTTTTGATCTGCTTTTCTTTGATAAAACTAAAGACAGTAAAATAAATAATTATAATCTCAGCAAATTCATAGAGACTTTAAAAATCTGAGATTAGAAAAAGCTTACTTTTGCATTATTTCACATTATTCCGTACAGTTTTTTCACAAATTTATTTCACATTAAAAACATTAGATGCATAGAAAAGATAACAATAAAATATGAACAAAAACTACAAAAAAAAAACTTAAAATTGAACAGAAATCATGTTAAATCATTTACAAACTAAATAATTCTCAAATAGATGAATAAATATTTATTAAAATTTAAAGCTTATACAATAGTGATATTATTATCACCATAATGTATATTTGAGAATTAAAAAACACTTTTTTCATTGATCAAACTTCCCTCCTTTTCATAGAAAGTAGATTTTCAATTAATTAATTAATCTTTATCGGATAAGATATATCATTTATTATCGATAAATTTGTATAAAGAAAACAATTTTTTTTAAAAAAACTTTATTTTATTTTTATTTATATAATTCTGAAGATACATAAATTTTTTTAATTAATTATAAGTTAATCTATTATTAATAAGAAAAATACAATCTTAATTAAACTAAGAAAAACATTAACATAATTCTAAAAATACTCTAAATATGATTCAACAAAACTATATAATATAATATGAGAGTAAGTATACGTTAATATAATATAATACAGTAAATTATAATACTATTTGTGATATGTTATTTATTCGTGATTGTAAATAGCAAATTTTTAAAGAAATGAACTTCAATCACTAATAAAAAACATAAATTTTATAAAATGCATAAAAGTAATTTGAAAACTATTTTATTTTATTTCTATTGGGAAAAAATGTAAATAAAACTGCAGAAATCAGATGTTTCCAAAGTCATAATTTTGAATGCAAGCTTCTGTTGGAAATAAGAATTGTTTAAAAGCAATTTCGTTTTCTTCTTACAGACTTTTGGACTATTTGACTGGAAATGGAAGGTCCCAAATCCCAAATTTGACTCAACTTTGGAAATGGAGGATCCCAAATTCGACTCAGTTTCGGAAATGGAAGATCCCAAATCCCGAATTCGACTCAATGGAGGATCCCAAATCCAAAATTAAACTCAACTTTGGAAATAGAACATCCCAAATCCAAAATTTGACTCTTTAAAGGTTATTTCAATAAGCTGTACATACGTACTGCATTTCATATTCTTCATACAATCTTAATATAACATGGTGGACGAACCCTATAATATGGTACAAATACCCAGAAGAAGAATTTGCTTGCACAAGTGTCGTCCTTGTCTTCTGATTGGGTATCAAAACTGTGAAATATGTGCCAAAAGTTTATCCCCAAACATAATATACTACCGTTTACTACCTTTACTACCGTTGAATTTTTTACATGCCTGTAGATGGGAATTCGTTGTATTTAACTTTCTATTAATTATTCTCATTTCTTTTTGGTTTTCTTTTTATCATAATATTTTTCACTATTTAATTCATTTCCCTCCAATAATTCTCCAAAATATACCACTGAGAATTTTAAAAAAATCAAAATGAATTTAAAAATCATTTTAGCTTCGAAAAAAGCAGATTAAAAAAATTCTTTGAATGATAAAGAATAATTTCCCTTACATAAATGCAATAATAATAATAAAGTAATTTTGAAAGAATCACCTCTGGGAAAACCTAAAAGTTTTATCTAAGAAATTTAATCATTTATTTTCGAAAAAATGAAGTTAAAGTAATTCTCACAAAGTAACAATGAAAAGCAATACTGTTTTCCTTTGGGTTTCATTGATTTTTATTTTCTTCAAAGCAAAAAATGTTTTATGATATAATCACTACATTAAAATATTTTTTTTTAATTATTACCAGTAATTTACCATAATACATTTATTCTAATCATATATAGAATCGTAAAATCAAGGAAACGGACAATAATAATAACAATAATTTTTGAAAATAACAATAATTTTTTTCAATGATTTTTTCTTAAAGTGTAAATTAAAAAAAATCCTAAAGCCGTTTTTCTAATCCGAAACAAATAAAAAATATTGAACAAATAAGTAGAAATGGTCTATTATATTTTGAAATGTGGGGAATTATTTCCAAGCAATACAACCATAAAAACTTATCATATTTTATACCAGAAATTTATTTATTTATTTTTATTTGAAGGAAACGACTACATTAATGCTACTTTTATACGCGATTTTCAAGCGATCATTAAACAAAAAACAATTAAAAGTCAGAAGCATTCAGAGGAGAAATTCAAAACACTTTATTTACATCAAGGAGGTAATTCTCTGCAGTGTAATATTGTTTCCAAATATGGTTTTGTTACTTTGACAACATTCCCTATATCAGAAGATTCTTTTCATTAATTAGGAAATGTAGAGAATTATTTTGTTTTTCAATGGCAAAATCAGATTTATATGAGTTCGCAATTCAAAAACAAAAAGACATCAGACATGAGATATATAAAAGGAAACATTAGAGAATTTTTTAAATCAATAATCTGAAAAATGTGTTCTTCTTTTTATTATGTGAGTAGCAATATGAGTAGATATGCTACTCATTAGTGAACAAAAAAGCAGATACTGTTGTGACATACTTACGAATTGGACACACTTGATCCACCCATATGCATTTCTCGTTAGGTGAACAACTACCAATGTGTTCGCGAGGCCACTGTCATATGTCTGTGCAGCATATTTTGTCAGAATGCCCAAATTTCAATACCCAGCGCTTACACTTTTTTCAAAAGTCTTGCCCTTTCTTATCTTTTCTGCTGGATAAGATACCTCATGTCCAAATTTTTGCTTTTTGAATGTTCATAAAATTTTATCCCTTCATTTGAATCGTGATTACTTTTTAGCTTTTCCTCATATTCCCTTTGATGATTATTTTAAAGTGATATAATGTTACCCATTGTTTGGTGCAGTAGGGTCAACATTATGACTCTAGCCCCAAACAAACCCAAACAAATCAATCAAACTCATATTACATACCTACTCACATTACTAATACCAGCGGGTGACCGAGCTCCGCTCGAAGAAAACAGGTATCGAAGCTAACTCGAAGATTTAAATTTTCAATTGTGATTTATCAAAACAATACATGCCATAAGAAAATTTGTGAACCCATTGGTGAAAAGATAACTGGTTAAACCTCGGCTTTTCATCGTCCACCAGCGATGTCATGTCTTGATGTTCCATTGGAAATCCCCATCTGCACTGGTCTCTTCCATGTTTGCTGACCATGCACGGAGCGCTTGGGTACATATCACCACACGGGTTATGGATCATCCATTTCGAGATCAGTTCCGGATCATCTTCTGGAAACTTTATTAGTTCGCCATATTGGTTACAGATGGCAGCACGTTACCACTTGAAACCTATTAGCCATTATGGCGAACTAATAAAGTTTGAAAATAACCTATCTGTAACTCCGAACTGCTCGTTCGTAGCGCTTCAAAACCGGCGCCAATCGATTCCTCGTGGCCAAAAACCCCAGACCCCCAAGTTTACCGGAGTTTATTAATTCTGGGGCGATTTTCGACTTGGCAACCATTCCTCGTATTATAGTATAAGATATGAAATAAAAGAGCACCATAAAACTCTTTTATTTCTTCACGACTTCCTGAAAATATTCTTCTTATTCTCCATTGATTGCTCAGCAAATTCCATTGCAAGTAAGTAAGAAATTCACAGGTATCGTAAATTACATAATAGTTGGATAATGTGTCGTAGGGCATAATGGCATTTACCTACGTATTTTACATCTATCTACTTTTATAACATAGTTTTTACATAAAGAATGTAAAATTAACTCTTTATTACGGAATTAATTAAGTCATTTATTACGTATCATAATATTGATAATACGGAATAAAAACAATAACTGCATTGAATAAGAAAATATGGTATTTTTTGTAATTTTATTTTGAAAGAAAGCAGCAAATATTAGCAAAACAACATAAAACAAAGATGAAAAAAATGATGAAACACTAAAAAAATGAATTCTATTACAACAAGGCAAAGCCTTGTTGCAAATTGTGTTTAGAATAATTTGTGGAAAAGTAATTAAAATTTGACAAAATGAAATACGGAAAAAAATCCGTATACCTGAAACAATAGCTTTTAAAGTGGCTCTAAAAATAGATTTTATGCGACAATATTCTACAAAATTTTTACTTAAATAAAAATGTAATTCATAATTTAAAAAATCAGTTCTCAGTGTTCCTGTACTACCCAAGAAAAAATCTACATACTTGCTACATTTCGTAGCTCAATTTCAAAAAATTCGATTTGGAGTGATGTAATTACTTTAGCATCAAATAATTGGCAAATTGTATGCCTATTTTAACATATTAGAAAGCGTTACTCATAACAAATAAGAAGTACACAGAAGATTTAATTTTTTTAAAAAACATCCCAGATTTTGCTCTTTATTATATCATGAAATTATAATTGAATTCAAGTATTTTAATGTGGAACTGTAAAAATAAATTGGCAATAACTGTGCTGAAACATTTAGAGAATTTCATCAAAAATTGATATTATTGCATCTCTTATCTCAGTTTATACAAGAATCAACCAAAAATTTTCAATTCTGGTCATTGTAAATTCAAGTTCTTTTAGTACTGAACAAGAGCTTTAGAAGTGGAAAGTATTTGTTGAATTTTGAGATAATTGATCTTTCATGGTACCAAGATCAAAAGAGTTTCAATTTTTTTTCCATTTAAGTCAGAAGAAAAAAAAATCATAGAAAGTCATTTTAAAAATGTTTATTTAATGAAAGACACTTAAATCTAAGCATCATTTTATTGCTATTATTAGGAATCAATGTATCATTCCGCGACTCTTTAAAATGTTTACGTGAATAATTTAAAAGCTATATAGAATATTCTTTACGTGGCAGCTTATATATAAATAAAATAATCAAAATCTAGAGCCAAAGGTGTTTTAAGTGCAGCAACCCATGAAATTCTTAAGGCAGAGTTTTTATACTGTAAAAGCTTCTAAACGTATATCTCGTAACCGAAAAATTAATCTTAATTAATTTTTAAATGTATATTGAGAAAAAACTGTGAACCCTTTAACGAATTCAATGTTTTTAAATGAGTTCATTTAAAATATTAGTTTTAAAAGGTAAATTTAATATACATGAGGTACAGTCTTTCAGAATTTTAGAAGTAAATACCAATTTAATGGTACGCAATCAAAAAAAGAAGAGGAATATTCAATATTTTTTGAAGAATGCTTGGAATTTTTTTATATTGGCAACAAACCAATCCTTCTAAATGAAAAAAAAAAAAAAACTAAATTAGAACAAAACTTTAAATAAATTATTCTTCACAAACAGTCTTTATTATTATGGCAATCTTATGCAAGTTGTTTATGCAATTAGCAGACATTTTTTTTTCTTTTTAAGTTCTATTAAATCTCCATTATGACTCATCATTAAAGCCAAATAGATTCAGATTACTTTCCAGTAAGGAATCAAATGGTAAAATATGAATTTTACTTTTCTATATATTTTATGCACATTTCGAATATTCTCTTCCCATTAAATTTTCACAACCACAACAGAATTTAATATAAATTCATGTGCTTTTTTAAAAAAAGAAAGAATATTTTTATTATCTTTAAGATTCAATAAGTAAAGATGATTCAAAATAAATATTTCCAAAATTCAAGCTTTGCCTGTGTGTAGAAGTCGAAAATAATTATTATTTCTCATCATTACAATTAAATGGATTCAGATTTCATTCCAGTAAGGAAATATAATCCCTTTTTTCAGGATTGTAAGAAAAATGAATTAGAAATTAAATGTATCATGATGTTTTTATTTATTTTATGTTTATTCCTTGTATTTGTTTGGAATTTTTCTTCTAATTTCATATATTTCGGTACTTTTTATCCAAAAAAATGATATTTTTATCATAATCTTACACATCAATAAGTTAAGAGGATTAAATATGAAAAAAACAAAAAACAAATTACAAGTTAAACTTCTAAAAGCTGAAAATAAAGACTTATTCTGAAATATGGTTTGTTTCACAGCAAACCCTTGCTTGAATTCTTTAAAATTATTTTAACTAAGAAGATTTAAAATAAAATCAAACAATGTTAATTACCTTTATTATGAATAAAAAAATCAACTATAAAATAAAAGAAAGTAATTACATTAATTCATAGTTTCTATAAATAAAGAATTTTAATTTAGATTTTTGGAATAATTCTTTCACTCATCACTTTAATAAAGCATACCATAACTCAAATTAATACATTCCAGATTAATTAATTGTCATCCAAATAAATGATTTAATTAATTTGATTTTGGAATTAATTGGTTTTTGATGGAATTCTCACACGGAACCAGCAATTTATAAAGAACATGCCAAACAATTAGATCTCATTAGAAGAAATTTCATTCATTTATACATTCATATAAATGAATGAATAAATGTGCACTATTGAGGTGTACTATTTCATCAGCCGACTTCACGGAATACAAAATAAATTTTTAGATTAATATGAATCAAATTTACTAATTAGACATTGATATATTTTCAATTAGTTTACATAACTATTCCAATATAGTGTATATTCCTTAAACATAGATTGATTAAGGAAAATACACTAAGGAATAAACATAGATTGATTAAACATAAAATCATTTTTCTTTCTGAATTTCTTACCAAAACTTGAACACTTTTGGCAAATGTTCAGGACTTTCAGATAAATGATAAAATTTTATATATTTACGAACTCTTTTATTTATTTATACATGTCTATGCCTAATTTTCCATTCCATAAATAAATAAAAAATAATAACTGATATAAATGTAACAAGTCAAATGCAGCTTCATACATTGAAATATCAAAACAGCAATAGGTTGCTATGCAGCTGGAAGATACTGGTTACATTCCAAATAGCTAAAAGGAATAAGCAAAAATTAATTCGTAAACAATGAATAGAGAGATGTGCGTTTACTGTACTCATCATTTTTAAATCTTAAATATCTAAGGCACATTTAACATTCTTGGAAACTCTTAATAAGATTGAAGAATTCTGCTTACAGTTTAAATAAAAACATTTTAATATTTCTCATTAACGATATATGTAGGTCTTTTTATTTTGTCAGAATATGTCTGAGACTGTTTTGGCATTCTAAAGTTAATATGGAGGAAAGCTTCTATTATGGAATGATAATTAATTTCTTTATTATTATTCTTAAACATTTCATCCAAAAAGATCAATATTTATTTTTGAAATAAAGTTCTTGATTCTTCAGTCCTTCTTCAACCTGAAATAATCATATTTCATCAAAAGCTGCATCAAGTGATTCCGTATGTGGACACATTTAAATAGTTTATATTCTCAGAAAAAAAAAGTAAAAATATCCTTTATATACGCATATACAAAATAAACCGGTTTTTTTTATATACGCATATATAAAATAAACCCGGTTTCTTTTATATAGGAATATATAAAATAAGCCCGGTTTCTTTCATATACGCATATATAAAATAAACACGGTTTATTTTATATACGCATGCATCAAATAAATCCTATATCCTTTATATACTTATATATATATATATATAAACGGTTTCTTGTATAAAATAAACCCGGTATCTTTTATATACGCATATATAAAATAAACCCGGTTTCTTTTACATACGCATATATAAAATAAATTCGGTTTCTTTTATACATGCATATATAAAATAAACCCTTTTTTATCCTTTCTAATTTGTATTTTCTGTAATTGATATCTAAATATCTGAAACTGCATATTACAATTTCTCAAAAACTACAAAGTAATTCATTGCGCATTTTTTACCTATCTAAATGACATTGAAATGAGATATTTTTCTTGTCCGCGGTCATTTCCCACCAGACTTCATATCACTCAATACCTCATATATTCAGCAGATTTATCCTTAATAACTAAAAGCCTTTCAAAAGGAGACAACAAGCTAAAAGTTCTTTGTCTTAATCTCATAAAGAAGCATTAAAAAATAAAAGGGAAAAAGCTATTAGAATAATTGTTGAGAACCAGTCCCGCGCTAATGGAGCAGCAGATTTCGTGTACGGAGGCTGCTTCACTTTCCAGAGATTTTTTTTTTTTTTCTGAAGGGAGAATTTTCTCCGTCAGAAATCGTAACCACAGCAGGATTCTTGGAATTTTTTATTTTGCTCCTAAATGAGCTTAACTTTTCGACATTAATACTTCCGCAGTAGAATTCAAAGAAAACCGAGAAGAAAAAAATAAAATAAAAGGCCTCTACTATAATTGGATTTTGACCTGGATTTAACCAACTCTATTTAATATTGAAAGATAAAAATAAGAAAGTTATGTTGTAAGGACGCAAATGGGTTGTAAGAAATCCCTTTTAGAGAACGCACTTTTTAGAACGCACTTTTTTTTTAATTATCACGAATGAAATATTTTACCTAGAAACTAATTGAAAGGAAAACCATATTTACAGTCTATATTCTGTTTTAAAATACATGGCAAAATATCTTAAAATCGCAGTGAATTTTAAATAACTTTGGATACTTATTATATGTTATGATTATGATTATATTAAAATGTTCTCACTAAAGATTGACACCTTTCTTTCCATAAAGAATGCTTAGTTTAAAATAGGAATCGGTACTTAAATCGAATTGCTTATATCATTTGAAACATCGTTATAAAAAGAAGAGTTTTTCAAATATGCCACAATCGTTATCTTGTATTTATAGATATGTAGAGCTCATTAATATTAATTATTCATACGGGTTATATTTCAATAATTATAACTGCAGGTTATATTTGAAATTAAAATAAGCGTAACGATATCAATTCACTTTATTTTATTTCATAAAACAATGCAACTGATGTTGCCAACTTTTAAAAAAGACAACTTACAAAATACAAAGATAATAAAATGAAAATGTAGCTGCTACAGATATCAAAGCTAGAAAAGCACTCTAAAACAGCATATGACGGTTCGAAAAGGAATTGAACTCACATAACCAATCCATTTCTCTGTGAGAAAATGAAGAAGAATCGGGGAAAAGCCTTAATCATCTTATTTTGGTTCTCATTAAATAGGCTAGTACAAATTTGAGATTCAAAATATATTTTTGCTCTAATGATTGTTTAAGAAACTAATTTAAATCAGATTTGTAAACAAACAATGCAATTTCCTTCATTGAAACGATTACACAATTTTTATTCTATTCTTTTGAAACTTTAAAATACACGTGATGAAGTGAACGTCACCAACATTTTTACATCACTTTAATATAAATAAATCGTCCAAATAATCTTCTAAGTATTTTGTTAATTAAAATAAATACATTGTTACGAACCTGTGGTTTTGTTTTCCCGCGCTAATACTGTCATCGTAAGGAAGACAGATTGGCAGTAATATGTATTGAATTGTAAATGGGTGTGGCGTCAGAGGTCAAAGACTTGGCGATAAACTTGGCGACATTTTGGCGACAAAAAAGTACCCGAAACATCGAGAATTTTCCCGATCCACTAGGAGCCGAGATCCAGCTAGAACGTTCCTGATTGGTCCAGAAGATGTCAGCCCCGCCTACCCCCGGTATATATATAAGGCAGGCGGCTAAATTGAGTCTGGATACACGCCTTCCCACCCACCCACTCAGCTCTCTCCAACTACTTAAAGTGATTCTCAGGAGATGATCACTGCAGACACTGAAAGCCAGGCTGAAATCAAACCAGAAGAGACAAAGGAATAGTTCAGCCTGTTCTGGAGACAGACCCAGGAGGAGTAAAGTGAATCCCTTAAAGATTCCATCTCCGGATGAATCCTGTCTGGCCGCTCTGTGGACTACTATCTGCAGTGTGTTGTCCTGTGTGTTCGTCTCTGCTGTAAATAGCTATCTCCTGTACATAGTTGTGTTGTGAATGTTTGTCGTCTTTGTGCTGTCCTGTCCCCGTCCTGTAAATAAACGTCTGTGTTGTGTCCGTCAACTAAAGGACAGATCATTGTTCTGTGTGTTCATCATCTCACACCATACACAACCACTATATACGAGGTAAAAAGAACCCGACGGATTTTTAGGTAATAGGAAATCCGTAACAATATATTTTCATTTCATAAATAAAAGAGAAAAATAGTAACTGATATAAATGTAAAAATTCAAATGCAGCTTCATTGAAATATCAAACCAGCAATAGGCTGCTATACAGCTGGAAGATACTGGTTACATTCTAAAGAGTTCAAAGGAATGAACAAAGATTAATTTGCAAACAATGAACAGAGGAAATATTGAAAAAATTACAATGAATACTTTTATACGATTCTTAAGTAATTTTCATTATTTGCTTTTACTGGACTCGACATCTTTAAATCTTAAATATCTAAGGCAAGTATAATATTTTTGAATCAACTCAATAGGATTGGAGAACTCTACTTACAGTTTAGTTCATAAACCCTTAATATTTCTTATTAACCATATTCGTAGATATTCTGTTTTGTGAGAATTACTTGACAATCTAAAGTTATTTTGGAGAATAGCTTTAATTATGGAATGATAATTCCTTTTTAAACATTATTCTAAATTATTTCTTCCAAAGAGATCAATATTTATTTTTAAAATAAAGTTCTTGATTCCGCAGTCCTTCTTTAACCGGAAATAAAAATAATCATACTTCTTTACGAGGAGCATCAAATAATTCCGTTTGATGACAAATTTAAATAGTTTGTATTCTCAGAAAAAAGAAAAGAAGTAAAAAAATCCTTTATATACGTATATATAAAATAAGACCAGTTTCTTTTATGGAAGCATATATAAAATAAACCCGATATCCTTTATATACTCATATATAAAATAAACTCGGTTTCTTTTATATACGCATACATAAAATAAATCTTGTATCTTTGATAAACGCATACATAAAATAAAATCGATACCTTTGATATACTCATATATAAAAAAAAACCAGATTTATATGCTCATATATAAAATAAACCCTGTTTCTCTTATATACACATATATAAAATAAACCCTGTATCTTTTATATACGCATGCGTAAAATAAACCGATTCCTTTTTCTTCTAATTTGCATTTTGAGTAATTGAAATCTTAATATCTGAAACTGCAAATTGCAGTTTCTCAAGAATTGCAAAATAATCCATAGCTTATTTTTTTATCTATCTAAATGACATTGAAATGAGATATTTTTCTTGTCCGCAGTCCTTTCCCACCAGATTTTACACCACACGCATAACCTCATATATTCAGCAGATTTATCCTTAATAACTAAAAGCCTTTCAGATGGAGACAACAAGCTAAAAGCTCTTTTTCTTAATCTCATAGAGAAGCATTAAAAAGTAAAGGGAAAAAGCTATTAGAATAATTGTTGAGAACCAGGCACACGCTAATGGAGCAGCAGATTTCGTGTACGGAGGCTGTTTTACTTTCCCAAGACATTTTTTTTTCTGAAAGAAGTATTTTCTCCGTCAGAAATCGTAACCACAGCAGGATTATTGGAATTTTTTATTTTGCTCCTAAATGAGCTTAACGTTTCGCCATTAATACTTTCGCAGTAAAATTCAAAGAAAATCGAGAAGAAGAAAAAAGTAAAAGACCTCTATTATAATTGGATTTTGACCTAGATTTAACCAACTCTATTTAATATTTAAAGATAAAAAAAAGGTTATGTTGTAAGGATGCAAATGGAGTGTAAGAAATCACTTTTAGAGAACACACTTTTAGATTTAAAAATCACAAATATTTTAACAAGAAACTAACTGAAAGGAAAAACATGTTTATATTCCATAATCTGTTTTAAATTTGTAAAATATGCTATAGTTTCATTGAATTTTAAATAGCTTTGGATACTCATTATAATGATGTCTTTATTAAAATGTTTTCAATTAAGATTGGCAACTTTCTTTGCTTAAATAATGCGTAGGTTAAAGTATGAATATGTACCTAAATTGAATAATTTATAGCAATTGAAACACCGCTTTAACAAGAGGAATTTTTCAAATAAGTTACAATCATTATTATGTATCCTATATTGCTGGATATTTAGCGTTGTTACATATAACTCATTAAGATCGGTTATTAATACGGATTATATTTCTGGAATGATAATTACAGATTATATTTGAAATTAATATAAGAGAAATGATATCAAGTCCCTATATTTTATTCCATAAATCAATGCAATATATATTGACAATTTTTAAAAAGGACAAACTGACAAAAAAAAATGTTGCGGCTACAGATATCAAAGCTAGAAAAGCGCTTTAAAATAAACATATGGTTTTTCTAAAAGGAATTGACTTCACATAATCAGTCTATTTTTCTGTGAGAAAACGAAGAATTAGGGAAAAGCACTAATCACCATATTTTTTCTCATGTAATAGGCTGATGTAAATAAATTTGAGATTCAAAATGTATTTTTGCTTTAATGATTGTTTAAGAATCTTCTAATCAGATTTGTATCCAAACAATAAAATTTCAGTAACCCGTTTTCTTAATTGAAACGATTACACAATTTTTAATCTATTCTCTTAAAAATTCAAAATATGCATGAACATAATCAGCATTTCCTCATCATTTTAACATAAATAAATTGCCCAAATATACTTCTATGTATTTTGTAAATTAAAATATCCAGTTATATAAATTTTAAAACTGTTATCTAAGTCAAATGGGAATTGAAAATATTTAGAGTGTACCCGTAGTATTGGAATGCGTAAGTTTATGCTAATATTGTTTCCACAGATAACAAAACTCATACATCCTGGATTTTTCTGGAAAGTGAACCATTTGCATCAACTGGCTAGAAAGCATATCTGGGTTTCATATTATTAAAACAATTGACTTTGCATCTCCTAAAATCATGAAGGATCTGTTATAGAATAAGACCTAAAGCTACAGGAATCCATATTCAGTTTCGAACCTTATGTAAATGTCAGGAGGTAACTTTCTACTAATCCACTATTTTTCCAGTTTAATAACGTAATTTCTGTTTCAGATATTTTGCTCTGATGCATCCGATGAGTAAGACATGGTTTTATATAATAATGATATAAGACATGGTTAATATTATTAAGACATGGTTTTATATTATTATGATGTAAGATATGATGAATATTATTAAGACATGGTTTTGCATTATTACTATATAAGACATGGTTAATATTATTAAGACATTGTTTTATATTATTTTCTAATGTATTCTTGTATGTTAATTCCAGATTTCATTAAAGCAAATACATTGTTCCAAATCAGCAAAATTAGAGACACAAGCACAAGTTAAATTAGTGAATGGGTTATTAATGCTATCAAAATAACTCTAAAAAAACAAAAAAACAAAACTCATATAGTGCAATGAGTCCCGAAAAGATAATAAATGTTCAAACAATCCAAAAAATTATCATGCCTAATATTTTGTTTCTTTCTGTTAAACTTCCATTAAACCTCCGTCATAACTATTAAAACTAAATGAAATTTCGACGTTTTTCCGCTATAACTTCCGAAAATATTATCGCATAAACATGATTTTTACATCAATTCAAAGAAAAAAAAATTAGCTTCCTAATAGCATCAGTGTTTTAATGTATAAATTAAGCTTCTATTTTTAACGAATCTTTAAAGAAATATTTTAAACATGTTTTTTTTTTAGCACGTGACTGGATGAAATAAAATAAAACAATGCCGGAAGAAGAAAACAACTATCATCGCAAATCAAATCTAAAGAAATACAACTTTCAGCACGTGACTGTATAAAATAACATAAACATAAAATGTGATACCTTCTAAAAAAATAAATCCAAAACAATGGATTCTATGATCGTTTGCAATATATATCATTGATTCCATAAATTATCTTTATTTACAGTAAACCTGGTTGAATTTAGACAGGATATGCATTGAAATCCCGACTTAATGGCATATTTCTATAGTCGTTTGTAATATCTGTATCATTAATTCAATAATTTTTTCCCTTTTTCGCTTTCTTTAAAAAACATATTTAACATTTTGGCAACATCACAGAAAAAAACATTTTTAATATTTTGGAAGAATAATCGATAAATTGCTAGAGCATTAAATTCAAAAAGTTTCTCTGAATAAAGTTACCGACTCTTTAACTACTAATAACTAAATCTTTTAACTTTAACTATTTCTTAAATTTTGGCTAATGAATATGTGATTTAATTGAAAATTTTAGAACGCATTATTCATGGCAATTCAGCTGGTCGCCAAAGGCGGCTAGTTATTGAAATGAATATAGAAGAAATTAGCAGGATGTTTTCATTTTTGCAGATCCATTTCTGACGCTCTTTAAGAGAACAAAATCGAAATATTTTCTCACCAATTCATTCAAAGAAAGTGCATTTTTGCCATCCCACCAAATTCAAAATTTAAAGAATCTAATAAACCACCAGAAGCCTCTAATTACAATAGATATCACTTTAAATTACATATAATGTTTTTATCGTTAATATTGATTATATAATCATTTAAATCTTGCCTTAATTTAATTGAACAAATTTGACAGAACATTTTTGAAATTTAATAAAATAATATATATCTCACTATGAAATAAAGGAAATAAAAAATAATGGAATTTAATTGTATTAATTTTAATATTCAAAATATATTATCAACAATGACAAATGTTATTTTATTACCCAATCCGTTTTGTACTGATACTAGCACTCAAACAAATATTATCGCTAAATATATCTTTATTAGGAAAAAAAATCCACATTATGAATATGAACTTAATTTTACTGGAAAAATGACTTGAAATTTTTTATTAAGGCTTAGTGTCCATTAATTAAAGAAGCAATGGATTCCTTACTTTTCTTTTAAATGATATATATTTTAATTAAACTATAACAAATATAAAAAAAAATGTAAATCTTCGTTTTCCTACGTGAAAAAACAAATTTCAAAATCTGGCGTTATGGCCTTCCAGAAGATCAACATTTTGCTGAAACGCAGATTATTAAAACATAGAAAAAATAAAGATTCATCATCAGCCTTTTCCACCACAAACCCATATTAAACCTTTCGACTTGGATGTATAGTTATATAATTTTTAATATTTAAAAATTCATAAAAAATTAATGTCAATAATAGATATAAATTATAAATTGATTTAAAGCTCAAATATAAACTGCATAGGTATAAGCAATTCAGGTTCATGAGAAAAACGCAATATTTGAAGTCTTTTGTATAAAAAACAGAAAAAAAAACGACATTTAAGTGAAAAAACTTAAATGTAAGATTCAGCCAGGGCACAACAAAACTGTACCAAGAGCAAAAAAAAGTTATAGTATTTACCCATCATTCATATAGTTACCACCAAATATAATTTTCTTTAAAATACCTATCTTTAAAAGAACAACAAGGAATTCATTGTTTCTTTACTTAATGAAGGCCAAGTCTTAATAAGAAAGTTCAAGTCACTTTTTGCAGTAAAATGTTGTGCATATTCGTAATGTGAAATTTTTTTTTCTAATAGAGATATATTTGATAGAAATATTTATTTGAGTGCCAGTATCAGTACCAAATAAATTGGTGAAATATCGTTTGTTATTACTAATAATATCTTTTCAATGTTAAAATTAATGCAATTTTATTTATATTATTTTTAATAGTCTTTCTTTCATACTAAAACATATTTTACTTTATTAAAATTCAAAAGTTTTCAATATAAGTTCTGAAACCCGCCCGTTTTCCTAATTAAAAACAGTTACACATTTTTTTTCTATACAATTTATAATCTATTCTTCTGAAAATCTAAAATATGCGTGATGAAGTGAACATCATCAATGTTTTCACAAAATTTTAATATAATTAATATGCTTCTAAATATTTTGTTAATATAATATCAAGATAAAAAACAAAATAAAATTGCCAAAAGTATTAGAAAAGTTTCATGTTTTAAAGAATATTTCATCATTGCCTGTAATATTAATTTTTTTTTATTTCTTTCACTGCTTAAAAAAAATATTTTTTACCAAAATATCTTATGTAGAAAATTTAGATGTGAAACTCTGAATCAATAATTTCCTAAAAAATTCATAACTTCATTAGAAATACCAAAGAGTTAAAAAATGAAAAGCGCGTCCACACTCGCATCTCTCTATAGCTCTGAAATTTTGCTGCAGGTTATATTTTTCATCTTGATCGCCCGTCTACCAGATTACCACAGAGTATTATTCTACTGCAAATTTTCCAATTTTTTATAAGTAATCTAGTTTTCTTCTATCTCATGTGTTCAGTTTATAAAATTGTTTAATAATCTTGAGCTTATATTTTTTTAGCTTTTCTAAAGCGTTTTCTGCAGGTTGTTTACGAAAAACTACGTTACGTACTTCCTAGAATATTCGTATACGAAATAAAAAGAAAAATTGATAACAAACTAGAAAACATCTAGAATATATATATATATATGTGTGTGTGTGTGTGTGTGTG